>JAUCMU010000010.1:30441-41394 GCA_032275025.1 Enteromius treurensis | reverse complement strand
TGAAATGGCTCAAATCTACTTTTTATTAAGTTTTAATTCATCAATAAATACCATCCAAGGCTGACTTTTCCAAAACATTTCTTTATTTGCTGCTAAGAAGAAACCCAGAAGTTATGTGAAGTATAGCTCCATTTTTGTTCAAAGTAAAAGAAAAGGAGGGAAAAGGGGGGAAGTCATTTTATGTTATAATAAATAAAAATGTGGGAAAAAACATCTAAAAAATTCTATTTTTCTTATTGTATTTTTGCCGTATCGAAAACATACCGAACCGTGACACTACTGTATCGTATTGAACCGTGATTTTTGTGAATCGTTACACCCCTAATCTATATATAATACATATTTATTTTTCTAGAATAAAATCTAGAATAAAATCAATCCAATGTGTAATGGACATTTTCAGCTTGTTTATGTTCCTGTAAAAATATGGCACGCAGATGCTTCAAACCATGGTATAAACATCATTCAATGTAAATGCACCAGTGCGTGGTTGTTCAGCTAACAAATGTGGCAAAATTACTCCTCTTCACCTTGTGCGGGTGATGACTCTGCATGTTAATGGCTCCAGTTAGTCAGATTTTTATGTTTTTTTCTATGTATTTTGCAGTGTCCATGCTGCAGGTGGTATATATGAATGTTTCATTAGCCATTTTTAGTACTTCCTTCAATTTGTAATTCAGCAGAATTACATGTTTCAGCCACATAACCACATAGTGTTTATTTTTGATTTCAAGAAGTTGTCAACCAATATTTTTCCAGACTTTATAATTACCATATGGTATTTGGCTTTTTGTTTTTTAATAATTAGCATAGGCTTTTTTTTTTCTTTTAAAATATTGTTTTTGTTGTATCACAAGATCAGTGTACGGTTACATCTGTTACTAGTAATAAAATCACAGTATAAACATTTGCATTGAAAATATTTTTCAGATGAATAATTCTCTCATGGTTTGTAAACATTTTGTCTCCAAATCTTATATCACTGTGTGAGCAAAATGGAGAGCATCTACCAAGTAAAGCTGTGTGTTTGCAGGGCTTCTGTGGCAGCAGTACAGTGTCTGTACCGGAGAGTCTCCTCTTTGTGTCGACACTGGACGGAAACCTTCACGCCGTCAGCAAGAGATCCGGAACAATCAAATGGACTTTAAAAGAAGGTATGTATATGTGCTTCTTCTTTAAAAAAAACACTCAAACAGTGCAAACTGCAAATAAAACGGCAGACGCCCAGTGAACATGTGAAAGTGAATACCAGCACTATTGTTTGCTGGTCTGATTCAGTTGTTCTCAACGCATTTAACTTAAAGGCAGTCTATAAGATACTGTTTCAGGGAATTTTGTACATCTGTAATTATGGCAAAGCTGCTTGTTTGCATATGTTTTAGATAGTCAGCAACTGCTGTGGCAATATAGCGAATTAATAAACTGTGATTTAATTTGTGATTTCGTAAGCTTCAAGATCTGTTTGTTTTTTTAGTAAAAGCATGAACAATTCTTCATAGTACTTAATACCCATAGAAGTACAAGAACAGGAACAGACACTGAGATTCAAACCGAAAAATGTACAGCATTGTGTTGTTTAAATGAAAAAATGTGTGTATTAAAGCCAGGATCAGATTGAAATAGTAAAATAAATATAGATATTCTGGTTTAAGTTTGAGGGTGTTTTTTGCGAAGTCATGGTTTAAAACTTTAATAGATTAGACACTTATTTGTGTTATCCACCTGGGAAAGTAATTTCTGTATCGTGTTTTTCAATAAAGCATGATGTAAGAGGGCTTGAGATGCATAGAAACGATCAGAAAGTATGATAGATTTGTGTTTTAAAGCTAAACGCACTGAAACAATACATTGACTGGAGCCTGGACATGAGTCAGTATACTCTCTGATGTAATCAGCTTGGATTTCTCTGCGTTAGTGCAGTGCATATTTTTGGACTGATTGTTTGAATCCATTTGCTTTCTGGATCCTTGAACCAGGGCCGAGGCCGAAAATGTTTAAGCGGTTTGGCCTTCATAAAACAAAGTTGATGGGCTAAGTGTAGCATATGGAATCGTCGTTTCAGATTGCCATCAATGGTACAAAATGGCAAATAAACAACACTGGTGAACAAAGAATAAAATGCCTATGCTCTGTCAAGTAAAAATTATAATACAAACATTATATGAGTTTTTAAACTAGAAACGAACTGAAAAAATATTTAGTTGCCTTTACATGTCCTCCTACAATATCATTGCATAATAAATTTAGAAACTTTCACATATCGAAAAGTACAAAGACAACTCTTAAAAGCTTTAAATTAAGTCCCCTGAAGAGACACTATCACTTCATTTGGATTGTCATTTTAGGATTTTGTTCATATATAAACATTGATCATCTCATCCGATACGTGCTGGCTTGTCACATGGGAACCAATGAGGTGTGTTTAACACATCAAACAGCAAACACGATAAAGCCTTTGCAGTTGCTATGTTTGATGAGCTGTATGTACTGTATGTATGCTGGAGGAGTGTTATAATGTATATATAGTGTAAAAGCTTAAATTAAATGTTCATCAAATAAAGTGATTTTTCCCTTCAGAAGACTTGGATTAAATTGATTGGTCTCTTTTTGATGCAATACATTTTAGTTGTGTTAACTTTTAATGTTAGAATTTTAAATATTGTTACATATTGTTTTTGTGTCATTTTTTTTATATGAACAACAATATATGTCATCAAGGCCAGGCACATCTGTTTACCCGATTTCCTATTAAGCTTTGTCGCAGAATTGTATAAATAAGGGATGGTTCCATTTAATGCATTTTAATGCATCCTCACCTTCTGTCGCATTAACATGCATTGAATGGAATCTTCCATCGATGCCAAACTACCCACACACTGGCTTTATTTTTTCAATATCCACATGACCGCAGAAAGTTATATTTCATTCGTCTTCTGTGACTCTCAAAAACCTGATGTACAGGCTAAGCCAGTCACACACGCTGTAGCTACAGGACGGTGAGGGACGTTAGCGGCCGTTGCACAACACACCCACAGCAGCCTGTGCAGTCTGACCTGAAAGTCTGTCCTGACCTTGTAGCCTGACTCTCACACAATTGTCATTAATAGTAAATCGAAATTGCGTAACTTTTTAAACCGCTTTTTATTTCCAGCACCAGGAGATACTGCAGGCAACATTACTTTTTCAAGTAATTATTTTTCCAGACTAGTTGGAAAGAAAACACCTGAAGTGTCTCTTTTAGTGATCTCAATTATAAACATATTTTAAAGGCTGTTTTCTTATTTTTTTACCTACACTGAGACATAAAACTCCACTTACACACACCAAACAATACATTTTTGTCTATATCCTACCAGAGGGATTCATACAGAATTTGCATAAGCAAAATTCCCTCTCTAAAAACATTTGACTCTAATATGTCAAAACAATTAAACTCGAATTTTGAAACTGACATCATCTACCCCCGGTTTCACAGACAAGGCTTAACCCTAGTACTAGACTAAAATGTAAATCCAAGCTGTTTAAAGTTTAAAACATGCCAGTGCCTTTGTTTTGTCTTAAGATGCACGCCAGTAATGCCTTTTTCTAAGGCATGTATATAAAAAATAATTAAATGTCATAATTGAACCATGCCTAATCCTGGGTTAGGCTAAGCCCTGTCTGTGAAACCGGGTCCCAGTGTTTAGATTTTAGTACTTGGAATTTATCTTCAGACATAAATTATGGCATTTTCACGCAGGTGATCAGGCATGACACCCTTTCTAGTTGTTATTTTGATAACGTAATTCTAGAACATGGAATAAAATGGAATTAGCCGTAAGAACTAAATAAATGAATATAATTTTAAGTTTACATCCAAGTTTTATGCAAAACACTTTGTTTGCTTTGCATTGTCTCCATGTTTGCTTATCCCTTCATTTTCCTGTGATATAGTTTATAGCTCTTAACTGACACTTTTCTCGTTCCCAATGCAGATCCTGTTTTGCAAGTCCCAACGCATGTGTCTGAGTAAGCCTTATTTCATTTATACTTGAGGGTTTGTGCATGAAAAGTGAAACAACAGGAACTGTGCAAGTTGCTGAGCTAGCAAGATTCTTCCTATGCATGATACCATCTAAATGAAGCCACAGATAAAAACACCTAGCGTAAGCCTACATAAACACAATAGGCACTATTAAGTGACCACTTATCACAAAAGAATTGGCTGTTTTTTGTTTTCTGTGGTAAAAAATGCAGAATTCAGGTTTGGAGCAACATCAGTCATATGACAATCCTGAACAAATTTTATTATAATTTTTTACAGGCCTGCTTTTCTCCCAGACCCCAATGATGGCAGTTTGTACTCTCTCGGTGGGAAAAATAATGAGGGTTTGACGGTGAGAGAATTTTTTTTTTTTATTTCTTATGAAGCACTTCCTCATTCTCTGGAATCCAAGGATGATATTTTTAGTAGTGATGGCTTTAGTAGTCATTTTGAAGCGAAACATTTGTGGTTCTTTTACCTAAAGAAAAAAGTTTCTTAGTGTATTTTTTAGATGGACTAATAAATGTCTAATATTTGGGGATGTTTCAGAAACTGCCGTTCACCATTCCTGAGCTGGTCCAGGCATCTCCCTGTCGCAGTTCTGATGGCATTTTATACACTGGTGAGAGACTCATTCTTTTGTAGTTGTAATCTAGAGTTCTATTAAACCAAGCTTCACAATTACTATAGCTTATAGATAAGGTAAGGGATTTAAATAAGTCCTATCTATGAATAATAAACACTGAACTTCAACGTGATTGAAGTGTTAGGCAGCAGAAGTTGATGGTTGAGGAACTGGCCAGTTCCTATCAACCTCCCTGTGGGTGGGTGGGTGGGTTTGCCCTGTGGAATTGTTTCATGATCTCACCACAAACACCACAAGAAGATGTACCACCCTTTCTTAACTCTTAAAGGTGCTAATCACAAGGCACAGCTGCATCTATAATGACACCCAAAAGAAGAATGCCAAACACTGATTAAATTAGACTGCAGACAGGCCTGAAGTTAAACAATGAAAATCCCATTTCTTAATCTCTTTAACTGAGACTTATCAACAGTTTAAACGTCAGCACTTAAGAGTACTCTCTGCAAAGAAACTCATACGATGAATATCAGTGTAACCCACAGGAAATAACCTCGTTTTACTCAAAGCCACGCTTGTTTCGAAGCGTAAACATGTGGTGTGTTTGAACTGAAGTGTTGATGTCTGTTTACACATCCTGGAGAGAACATTTCATCATTCCGCATCAGTTGTCTGGACTTTTGGTCTTTAAAATGATAAGAGGGAAATTGAAATGGGGGGGGGGGGGGAGAGAAACGCATGGGAAACCCTGCACTGAATATTCTATATATATTCTATATCTATATATATTATTTATGTTTGTTAGTGAACTATCAGATGTCACCAAGCCCCCTCCTCCCCTTCATTTAATCCACTCCCTTCTTTGTTTTATGTATAGCCTCTGTGACATGCTGTTAATTAACATAAATGATAAGCATTTACATATACATTATTTTGTCTTGTTGTCACATACAATTCCATTTTATGTGCAGGTCTGTACATACAGTTTTTGCAAACTGAAGAATGTCCGAATTATTTTTTTTAGTACAGTTGCTGCACAAAAAGATTATATTGAATTAAACTTAAGTTGAATGTGTATTTCACATTCGCAATTGTATGCTGGCCTGTGCTCGAGTTGTTTATGTTTGTTTGTAGGTAAGAAGCAAGACGTGTGGTATGTTGTGGATCTGCTGACTGGTGAGAAGCAGCAAACCCTGACCTCTTCGTACGCTGAGATGTTATGTCCATCTTCATCACTGCTCTACCTCGGCCGCACTGGTAAGGTCTAATACCTGTCCCTAGTTCTGAATGTAGGTGAGACCTTCACTGTTTGTCTATATAAGAAAAAAAATAAAACATCACATTGTGACAACATGATTTTTACAAATCACATACCAAATAATTGATCAAACTTTTTTTTCAGGATTTTCTGTATTATCATGGTACTTAACGCATTGAATCATATTTTATTGTTCCGCTTCATAAACATTTAAATCAGTCTACAAATAAATTGTGATTTTATATACTGCTGACATGGCAATAAGAATAATTAATACCTACAAGATCAAACTGAAAAAAGATACCATAGAACTTAATTGAACTTGATGGCTTGAGAAAGCCAACTTAATGATCTACTACTTAAACTTATTATTCTTCTTCTTCTGAGACTAAAATTTCCAAACGCTACTCCTCCTAGAGCTTTAACTCTACAAACTCCAAACTCGGTCCAGACTTTAAGACTGGTCCGACTCAAGTTGCTGTATCTTTTCTAACTTATCCGACTTACGATTTTCGTAAAAATATGGAAAAAATCCCATAGACATAGAATCATGCTAGTAACTTGCTAATCATGCTAGCAACATGCTAGTAACTTGCTAATAATGCTAGAAATATCCTAGCGACATGCTAGTAACTTGCTAATCATGCTAGCAAACATGCAAGTAACTTGCTAAACTTTTTTTAAACTTTAAGCCACTGCTTTCTCAAGCCAACTTAAAGTTCGTCTTGACAAACTTTTTTATATAGTTTAAGCATTTATTTTACTGTAATATTGCTGCACCCTGTCATTATCCATTGAATATAACACAAGCATTGACATTTTCACGCTCATTCTCCAAGTATTCATATGTGCATAATATATCACAATTGCATGGGTACAAAGATCAAAAAGTTAGTAAACATGGACTCGCAGTTATGTATAGAAATTCAGAAATTTGACCTTGGCCTCGTCTCCCATGTTCTTTGGCAACAACCTGTAACCTGAGACAAACCTCTGTAAAAAGATGGGGACTTGTTTTTAGTATTTGATTATTATTAATATTACACATTCATTATAAGCTTTATACTTAGTCAGCTGTGGAGTGTTAAACATCCCATAAGCAAGGGTTGCATTAGCACGATCTGCATTTTGACTTGTTGGTGGATATTAGGTATTGTGTGTTTAGAAAAATGTAAACAGTTGCTAATATGTTATCTAGAATTGTTAACTGCTCACAATAACAATATAGTGCATATTACAGAAAAATGACACGCATCTGCTGGAGTCGATGTACATTAATGCAAATACATTTTAAAGCAAAAATAACTCTGAACTCTGAATGTCAAACATAGTCATTGTTGGTCTTGCTATGAGTAATACACTGAATATATGAGTCCAAGAAGTCAAAAGAAGAACTAATGCAACACTTGGTTATGGGCTATTTTTGTGCATTACGGAATTTAGTAGAAAATTTATAATAATCATCTCCATTGTTTCACAGAGGTGGTCTCAGGATACAAAACCATCGATTAGATGCTTGAGAAGTCTTGATGATAAGTGTATTTTATGATAAGTGAATTTATTGTTGATTGTGCTGTTCCTCAGAATACACGATCACTATGTATGACACCAAGAGCAGAGAGCTGCGCTGGAACGCTACTTATTCTGACTACGCTTTCACCCTTCCAGACGATGACACCAAACACAGTAGGGCAGCTTTATCAGTGTGAAAACTTTTTCAACTCTCTTTCATATCATGACATAACACTGCTTCCTGTGTTTGTCAGATATGGCCCACTTTGTATCCAATGGTGATGGCCTAGTGGTGACAGTGGATAGTGATTCCGGAGACGTGCAGTGGGTTCAGAATTACAACTCTCCTGTGGTGGCGATCTACATCTGGCAGCGTGAGGGCCTAAGCAAAGTCCCGCACACCAACGTTGCTGTGGAAACGTTACGGTATCTCACTTTCATGTCAGGAGAGGTGGGCCGCGTTACACAGTGGAAGTATCCATTTCCTCGGGAGAAGAAAACCAAAGATAAACTGATGTAAGCAGCTCTTCTAATAAGACAAAGTCTTATTATGTTTGTTTGTTTTTTTTCAATGGGGGTGAATTGAGAAAAAAAAGTGAATGTATTTTGCTTTAATTCCCAAAAATACTATTCTCCCTCTTAACAATGGTGCTCAGCTTGTCACTTTATTCGTCAAGTTCTTGCTGAAGTGCCACCTCTATTTAAAGCTGTATTTTACTCTCTTTTACAACTAATATTGGACCCTGCGTACATAATTGTACACGCATGCTGCATCTCCAGTATCTACACAGCCACTTCCTGTCTGTGTTTGTAAAGTGTGGGGAAGAAGTGATTTAAAAAATATTAAGATGTGCAGCCTGCATTTTTCAGTATAGATTCAATACTTAAATGCTTTGGGTGAGGATGCAAAAATTGTGAGTACAGTCCTGTACTTAAAAATGGAACTGTATAGGGACATTCTGGAGGATTTAAAAGAAATGTAAAGCTTGGATGTTTGAACTGATCAAGAACAAGACACTGCTACTATTGGATTAGGTTGCAGTGTTGGTATTTGTACCACATAAAAAGTGGTAGGTAGGCATCCCTAGCTTTGTGACACAATGTTAAGAGCAGCTCACTTTATACTGTAATATTGCAGTAACTCCTCAAATCTATTCCTGGGATTGTTGTTCTGATAATCTTAATGACTGGATGAGTAAAGATTAGCCATTGTGTGCAGTTTAGCAGTTCATTTGCAAGATGTTTATAGTCAAAGTATTAGACTTTTGAAAACAAAATATGAATAATTTGCTATTTCTGGCTGGTTTCTGACAGGTCCACATTGTATGTAGGAAAACACTCCTCTGGCCTGTACGCTTCTCTCTCTCTGGTGCATGATGGAGTTACTGTTGTGGTGAGTGGTGTTAAAAATGTAAAATATGTTTCCTCATACTTTTATAGAATTAAGTGGTTAGATTACCAGTAGTAATGCTCATAAACTCAGGGTTTGGCCAGCAGTCACTTGATGAGAACAAAACAAATATATAAATATATATATAAATATAAATTGTGTGTATATATATATATATATATATATATATATATATTTGACTATAAAGTTGTGATTAAAAGAATACAATTATAAAATAATTAAAATAAAATAAAATAAAAATTGATAAATGTACAAAATTCCTTTTATATTATATATATATATCTAACAAACAGAAATTTATATTGGTTAATCATGGTAAAGGTGTATATAACTATTATTATTTTTTTATTTATTTTGATCATTTTAGGCCTGAGGAGGTCCCAATACAGTTTCAGAAGGCATCGAATGCTGTTGTAGTGCATGCATGCTCATGACCAAGTGTGTGTGCCTGTGTATATTTCAGCCTCGTGGCAGGACGTTTCCAATGCTGGAGGGCCCCAGTACCCAGGACTCAAGCATGGAAGATGAGCAGGAGTGTGTGATCACTCCCAGTACCACAGTGAAGTTCAGTGCAGCACTGAAAGAGAGAAACCGCATCAACTTCATGAGGAATTCGCTCCTGCTGATAGGTGCCGCTTACCGCAGATCTACTCTCAAAGCTGTGTGAATCATGCAAAAATAAGCCACTCTTGCCCACTAGTGGAGACATTTTATAGCAGTTGTAAAAACTCTCTACTCCATTCCCAGTTTTAGAATACCAAAATAAATTGTCAATTGTCAAATTGGTGTTGTAAACTACGCACTAAAATACTGCATAATTATGTTGCCCCACTGTTAAAAATGTATGAACATTTCTCTCAACAGTAATGTTTCTCTTTTACAGGTCACCATGAGACACCGCCAGATGCTCATACTAAAATTCTGGAGAAATTTCCAGAGAGCATCCCACGTCAACACATCAATATCATTCCCCCTGCCACAGAGAAGACCATTGAAGAGGTAAAAACATTATCCATACCACAGTGCTACTTGGTGTGTTTACTTATCGTAATGTTTGAAATGTAAAACCATGGAGAGGATAGTAAGTATAACCATGTTTTAAGTCTGATCACTAAATAAATGATTTTTACAATGTGTTTTAGAAGAGGAAAGAGCTTTTTAGACCTTATTAGAGAAAATCACATTAAATCACTGGCCAGATACAAAGCTCCTCTTTGTGATTGGACAAAACAGGCTAATCTTCACTCCCCATATCATGATAAGGTTGATGGTGAGATGCTCACTAACTTGTTGCATTTTCAAACTTGTAGATTGTTTGCATTTTTGTTGTGAAACAGGGTCTTGGTGTGTTACAGTGTTTCATTTGCATCTTTTTTTAGTTTGTTTTCAAAGTATACCCAATTTTTTTTACATAAGTCACATCACATGTAAGTGAAATTGTCCCTTCATTTGTCAGAGCTGTGGAACTGGAAAATTAGAGGCCGTTTTAAAAGTTGCCTTTTTTCCACTGAAGGGTTGCAGAAATGAATACATCCTTGATTAAATTAAAAAATGTGTAAAATTCTAGTGCTTAATCCCCCAGTTTTATAGACATGACCCAGAAAAAAATGTCTATCTATCAAAAGTACAGCAAAAGAATCTGTTGTTTATAACCTGAATTTCGTTCAATGCTTGGTTATCTAAAACTCTTTGTTTGTATTTGTGTGTATTGCCATATCAAAGTATGTTCTGTTTTGTTCCAGAAAGTAAATGAGAGTGGAATGGAAGACAACAGTCCTCTGCCTCCACCAGTGTCATCCCTGCAGGAGAAACCTGGGCGTGTCCCACGAGTGGAGACTCCAGTGGACTCCATGCTGAAGGACATGGCCACCATCATCTTCTGCACTTTCCTTCTGGCAGGGTGGGTGGCCTTCATCATCACCTACCCCAAGGTAAACACTCTAAATTTGTTAATTGAGGTTTAATCTCACCATTAATTTAAGACTTTCCAAACTAAATGTCTAGAATCTAACCCTATACAGTTAAAGGTGCCATAGAATGGAAAACTGAATTGACCTTGGCATGGTTGAATAATAACAGTTCAGTACTTGGACATAACATACTGTGAGTCTCAAACACCATTGTTTCCTACTTCTTATATAAATCAAGTGTTTGCAAAAGACGAC
>JAUCMU010000009.1:400768-411513 GCA_032275025.1 Enteromius treurensis | reverse complement strand
TGTGCATCCCCTGACCTGAAGGCAGTGTTGCGTGCCTTCAGCAGGAGACGCACCTCCTTGTTCATCCATGGCTTCTGATTTGGGTATGTGGTGATCTTCTTCTGTGGTGGTGTTAATGTAATCCAGAACAGAAGAAGTGTAGCTGTCTATGTCTGTGTGAGAGCCACAAATGGCCTATGCAGGAAAAATACTCCAGTCTGACAAAAATACTCCAGTCTGTTTACTGTTTACAATTTACAAAAACTTTTAAATAAATGATGATGCTGTGTGTTCTGATTAATTGCATTTTACAGTAAATACTCAAGGCTGACCCTATCATTCGAAATAGACTGGTGATGTGAATCAAGTTACCATGCTGGTAAAATCCACAGAAAGTAAAAGGAAGAGGATGTTTATCGATTAGTCGTCCACTGAAGGTATCATGTTCACAGAACAGAGAGGTACTTTTTCAATTCTAGTCAGCACACAAGATAAGAAAATTGTTCTTTGCAGCAGACAATTCCCAAGATGGGCCCTGAAGTAGCTGAGCAACATCTCATCTCGCAAAATATACAACCTTTACATACTTTATTTATGCACAGGGTGGACAAGGTACTTCAAATATTACTCCATTACAAGTGAAAGTTGTAAACACAAATTTTTACTTAAGTTAAAGTATGGAAGTACTTGCTTTTAAAAGTACTTAAGTGTTATGAGTAAATTCCGGATAATGTTTCCGAAGCTGAATACACTGACTAGTAGGTAATATCTGTGTAATAAAGAGCTTTTAAGAATGTAAAGTAAAAAAAAAAAAAAAATCTAAATTAAACAACTGAACATCTTTGACTTTGGGACAGTCATTATCATTTTCTTTTTTTAAAACTCCTACCCACCAACACAAAACAGCATGGTAATGTTCTTACACAGATATAGCAGTGTGTACACATATCAAAGTGCATTCATTCATACACTATTGAATCAAGTGTGCAGTGAAATGTCTTTAATCATAAAAAAATAAAATAAAAACAAATAATCCATCCTGCTAACTCAACTACTGTACATAACCATATAAATATAATTACTCAAAAGCAACACTGCTTTACGTGTTGGCAAAACATTTTGTTTTGAAAACAATGATACTGTCTCTTATAGGTCACAGATATCACCTGTAAAAACACCAATCGCATTTAGAGAGAAAAAAAAAGGTAAATTACCCACTGTCTTTAAAGCTGTTACATAGAAAATACTTTCTACTTTAAGGACATTGAAATGTAGTGGAGGGAAAAGTATGATAATTGTGTTTCAAATTTAGTGAGGTTAAAGTCATAAGTTTCCATAAAAAAACTAAACTAAAGTAAAGTACAGATACTCAAAAAGTGTACTTTCGTACAATACTTAAGTAACAATCTTCACCGTCTAATTGGTGTATGTGCGCTGTCGGCGTTGTTGCAAAGGCATGATGTAAAGCAGCCGTGATTTATGATTTCACGTTGTTCCAAACCTTTTGGCCTCTTTTACATTATTGCTTACTTATACAGTTGTTATTACAGTTTTTCCCAAATGCTAAAACACATTTCACAAATGTTTCCTCCACGTTCCCCAATGACTAAACACAACACCCTTTTATAAAGCTACATAAACACAACCACACTTTCTCACTTCAAAACTCAAACTTTCACACCAAAAGAGCAGCTCGAAGCTTTCAAAAATTTAAACACTATACACATTACACACTACAGCAAAACAATTGAAAACACAATGCTCAATTTGTGAGAAGGTTCTTTGTTTCATAACTGCCAATGCATATTTTGAGAAACTTTACAATAGGGGTCTTCTTAGATCTCTGCAGAGGATTATGCATTTAGATTTGTGAGTTTCATATGAAGAGTATAAATCTATAGAAAATTCTGCATGTACACTACTGTAACACAACTCAGAAATCTATTGAACACAACAGTACTCTTGAAAACATGATCAGGGTGTGAAGTTTTTTTATTTACTTTTTTCACACCACACACACACCACAATCACTGTGCGCCATCATGTCGCTGAGCAGCATTGGGGCCACATCACCTCATCCACATCGCAGGCTATATTGTCTCTTGCCATGCACTGCAGGAAAAACGCCCTGGAATGGCGAATCCATCCTTGGAATGCCTCCATTGGGATGTCAACACACACATTGTCCTTAGGAGGTTCTCTCTAGTGTATGGTTGTCTGTCATAAACCTTCCATCTCCACGATGAGAAGAGCTCCTCTATAGGGTTCAGGAAAGGGGAGTAGGGTGGCAGACAATAGTTTACAGTAAAAAGTGGTTACTGTTGGTGGTGAACCACTCACTGGAGGATGGTGTTGTTGGCGGTTCAGGAGGATGCCTTTTAGCTCCTCTAGGAAGTTAAGGAGAGGTTGGGTGTTGTAAGACCCAAGGACAGCATGCCGGTGGACTGAATGCCCTGA
The DNA here is from genome assembly GCA_032275025.1 of Enteromius treurensis. Lineage (NCBI taxonomy): Eukaryota > Metazoa > Chordata > Actinopteri > Cypriniformes > Cyprinidae > Enteromius > Enteromius treurensis. The sequence continues at coordinate 409,077 of JAUCMU010000009.1, read as the reverse complement.
TAATGGTGGCCACGGTGTTTAGATTTATGAGAACGGAGGATTGTGTTTTGTGAATTGTGTCTTCATGTGAAATGTGTTCATGATATTGGAAAATGATAGCTAGATTTAGTAAATATGTTTAGGCAACTGGTCATTTGGTTTAGAGGATTGGCTTTTGTGTTTTAGCATTTGAGAAAAATTTAAAATATTTTTACTAATTCAAACTGAATTCGACTCTAATATATTAAGAAATTAAATTAATTCTTTTGATTTGAAAGCTACATTTTCAGCCTCATTACTCCAGTTTTTATCTTACCTTTTAGCGGAACATTCTGAGAACTAATAAAAAAAACATTCCTAGAACATTGAACATTTCTAGATAGGGCCTTTTGAGTTACAAGGTTACTCTGTATTTTTGTGTCTGTTTTCATGCCCAGACTCATTTCAATGAAGTTATGTCTCCGCCCATCGTATTTGTTGTTTTGGTTATTCATTCATGTCTCCACCCACCTTGTTCGTTGTCATGACTGCCCATTGTTGCTCCACCCCTTCTGTCTTGTATTTAAGCACCTGCCTGTCGTGTGTGAATTCGCTGGTCAATGTTTGGATGTATCCTGTGTTTCTCCTGTGTCTAGCCATTTGTGTTTTCCGTGTTTCCTTTGTTTCCCGGTCTCGACCCCGCCTGTACCCGTATTTATGACTTTGCCTTGCACTATTGGATTATGTTTACTCGCTCGACCCGCACTACATTTACTGGATTAATCTACGTCTCTGCCTTTGATGTTCACGTTCGCTGTTGCCTTGACTCTGCCTGTTCTAACTCAAATGGATCCGCGTGTCTCCTCCCATCTCCTCTGTCGTGATAGAGGAGACGGGAGGAGACGTGCGGATCCGTTTGCAGACTTACTTTGTTTATTTACACAGAGTTAGAACAGGCAGAGTCCAGCCTGACGTTAAAATAATGTCAATTGCAGAGCATCTACTTGTTAATGCATCAAGCTTTGTTAAAAAAAATGTTGTCTCCAAAGAGGGGGCACACACACACTGTAAAAAAAGGATTGTGATTTTAAAAGTAAAAAAAAAAACTGTCAACACGCTATGGTAAAAACCTGTTAAATGGTTAATGGTACATTCCTGTAAAATTTACAGGGAAAAAAAAAAAAAAAGTTTTTTCTTTGAAATGATTATGATTCTTCAAAAAAAATTTTGTCAGTTATGTTTATCAGGGTTGTATGTTACATGTTATGTTGTTAAAGAGGACAAAATATGGCGATATATCGTGATATTTGAACTCACGATCGATTCTCGATGCGCTTTTTTAATATATCGTTTTCTTATTATTGAATTTATTAGTGAAGATTTCTTTACTTGTTGAGCCACTACTTCAGGCGTCAGTTAGGGGGCACTCCTCATTATAACGACAGTAAGGTGGGCGGAATACAACAAGCGAAGAAGAAATATCAAATGGGACAAAATGACAGAACCAGGCAGGGAAAGCAAAAAATTATGAGATGCTCCAGCAAGTTTTAAATCCAAAGTACTTTGGATTTTCTAGCGTGGATGGGACAAAGCTGGACAAAGACTTCGCAGTATGCAAGAACAAAAGGCAGGCAATACAACGTTTGTTGCAGGCAATACAATGAACATGCACAGCCACTTGCTTCAGCACCACCCTGAGCTAACGGAAAAAACAGTCGCTATAAGCTCGCCTGCACACCCCGGCGTTGCTACTCTTTTTCAAGCAAAGCTGCCTTTTAATTCTACCCGGGCTAAACTTATAACACAAGGCATCTCTGTGTTTTTGTGTAAAGCTCTTCGCCCTTATAGCACAGTTGAGAATGATGGGTTTCGCCATATGATGCGCATCCTTGAACCTAGGTATGACATACCGAGCCGAAAATATTTCACTGACAAAGCAATTCCAGCCATGTACGAAGAAACCAGGGCTAAAGTCGAGAACGCACTAGTTTCTGCAGAAAGAGTCCGACTGACATGTGATGGGCTACGGAGTCCTACTTGATGGTCACCATGCACTTTGTAAACAACGAGTGGGAATTAAAATCTTACATCCTACAAATCAAAGCAATGTCTGGAAGTCACACCAGAGCCAACATTTCAGAAGAGCTTCAAAAGATTTCCCATGAATGGAAAATTGACAATAAATAGTGGTCATCACCGACAATTTTTCCAACATGAGCGTAGCTATTGAGCTAACTGGCTACCAGCATGTCCGGTGCTTCACTCATGTACTAAACCTTGTATCACAGTGTGCTCTCAAAGTTACCGCTGTCAGCAGGCTGCTTGCAAAGGTTAGGAGAATCTCTACTTTCTTTCACAGGAGCACTGTCACTGCCGAAGCACTAAAAAGAAATCAGCACCTCCTTGGCCTTCTCACAAGCTCATCATAGACATGCCAGTGCGTTGGAATAGTGCATATGAGATGGTCTCCAGGTTCCTTGAGCAACAACCAGCCATCTGTGCAGCACTATTATCTCCTGAGGTGAGTTTTGATTCTAAAGTTAATTCAGTTGTTTCCACAGATTTCTGTTTCTATCATTGCCCCACTTCATGCTCAACTTCTACGTGACACAAGCAGCACTACTGAGGATTCACCTCTGCTTTAAGAAATTAAGGCAGCTATAAATCAAGACCTCAGAGATCAGTCTGTGAAAGAAAATTATCTTTTATACCTCGCATGAAACTCTAGACCCAAGATTTAAATCTATGCTCTTCATGTCACCTCAAGAAAGGCAAGACACTTCCTCAAAATTGTATTGAAGGCTACAGCTTTGAAGGAGGATGCAGAAGTGCCCTTGGAGTTGCCCACACTGAAACTGAAACTGAAAACAATGAAGTGATTCCCCCCAGCCCCAGAAAAAGAAAGTCTGCTCTTGTCAACCTGCTGGGGCAGACTTTTGAGAAGGATGCCACATTCTTCTCAGCATAAACATCAATTGCAGAAAGGGAGATCAAACAATATTAAGATGCTGCTTCATTGCCCCTGACCCAGGAGAATCCTTTGTTATGGTGGAAGTCACACGTACATGTGTACCCACTCCTTGCGAAACTAGCCCAACAGCATTTGTGCATTCCAGGACAAGTGTCCCAGCCGAAAGAATATTTTCAACTGCTGTGGACATTATCTTTATTCAACAAAGCTAACTTACATCTGATCATGCTGATCAGCTGATCTTCCTCAAAAAAAACATGGTCATATAAAAAGGGCATGTGTACATTTATTATGGTTTGGAGTTTATTATTAAGTCTGCCTTGTTTGCACAAGAGTTATTGTTCAAGTTTTATTTGTGGACAACCTCATGCAGGTACATAATATAAAAAAGGTTGTTGTACAGTATTCTATGATTGCTTGAATAAAAAAAAAAAACTTTTTTTGTGTAAATATTTTTCTAAAGAAGTGCAGTGCAGTGTAGCGTCATTTTGACCCATAGTGCTAACATTTGTTTCTCTTAAAGTATTTTTTTTTGTTTTATGTTACACTTAAAAATTCCTTGTATTCCTACAAGGACTCTGATCACGATGAGAATATCATGTGGCATTTGCATACGATATCCCAACGAGGATGTGATATAGACGATTATGTCGAAGAGTTTGTTTCGTACAGCCATCTCGCTCACGCCACTGAAGATGAGCTCAAGCACTGCTTCTACATGGGGCTTGGCCCGGAAGTTCTCGACGAGGTGGATGAGCAACTGGTAGATGACTCAGAGTGGAATCTCGGTGAACTCATCGATGCTGTGCTACTCATCCTCGGATCACCGCTGACAGCTGGTGAGAGTATTGATGAGGATTATAACCAACAGCAGCTATTTACGCCCGAACATCCCGACGCTGTCAGCAAGATTAACGTCATTTTCCAACTCGCCCGCAAAATGACGGATGCAGACGAGTTTCGATCCAAGATGGCGGATGCAGATGAACATCGCCACAAAATTGTACGAACTGCACACTGTTCAGCTGGTTCCGGCTAGTCAACCAGGGTAGCGGACACTCATCTCAGCGGTTCTAGACCCGCAACTAAGATGTTTCCACCCTGTTTCATGGCGTCAGGGGCCATGTTCAGCTCAGTTGGTTCGGGTTTCACAGCTCGAGGAGCTGTCACCCATCCTAGCGATCCTCGAACGGGTTCTGACACCACTGCACAGCGAGAGGGGCTGTGTAGGGTCCTGTCTGGTCTGGTTACACAGCCAGGAGTGCTGTTCAGAACCCAGTTGGTTCTGATGGTGCAGCCAGGAGAGCTGTCATCAGTCCCTGTGGTCTCCAACCCGCAAATAACGGGTTCCAGCCCCGTATCAAGAGTGGAGGAACCGTGCAAGGTCCAGACTGTCCTGGTTATACCGAGAGGAGCACAGTTACGAATCCTCGCGGTACCCAGTCTGCAACTGATGGGTCCTATCCCCGTAGCACGTTGTGAGGAACCATGAAGCGTCCTGTCTGTCCCGGTCATTTCGCCAGGAGACCTGTTGCCGGTCCTCACAGTACCAAAGTAGCCGCTAACAGGTCCTAACCCCGTGTCATGGCCTAAGGACCGTGTGACATTTAGTCAGTTCTGGTTGCTCCATCCAAAGAGCGATTGTCGGTGCTCATGGTTCCTAACCCGCATGTAACGGGTTTCAACCCGGTAGCACGGTACGAGGAGCCGTGTATTGTCCAGTCAGTTCCTATCGCGCAGCCTGACGAGCTGCAGAAGGTCCTCGCGGTTCCCTTACCCGCATGTAACGGGTCTCAAATCCGTAGCACGGTAGGAGGAGACTCTGTCTGTGATCCCGATCCTGTGAGGCCAGACCTGCCAGACCCTGTCTTTGATCCGGACCCACGTTGGTCGAGCGCCCGAGCACCACGTAGACTGTGAGGTCCCAGGGCCACAACCTCCGGAGCCTGTGGGTGGCTCGGATACTCCAATTGGTCCACTTATGGTTGCACCCTCTCTGGAGAAGTCGGTATCAGCCGTAGATTCGCCAAAGCCCCCATTCGTGGCTGTTCAACCCGTGGAGGTAGCTGGGTCTCAGTCCGGAGGGTTCAGAGGGATGCGAACACAGTCTGTTCAGACTCCGAGGCCGCACTGTCCGTGTGGTCCCCAAGGGCGCAAAATCAGTCTGTTCAGCTCAAAAGGGCGCATTCAGTGTTTGTCTGAACTCAGAGGGCGCATTCACGGTCTGGTTTGGTCAGGAAGGGCGTTGTCACTGACTGTTGGTTGCAGGAGGGCGCTTTCACTGTCTGTGTGGTCCCCGAGGGCACCAAGTCTGCCTGTTCAGCTCAAGAGGGCGCTGTTGCAGCCTGCTCGGCCCTGGAGGTCGTCCTCACTGACTGGTGAGCCCAGATGGGCCTCTCCGCCTTCTGCCCCACCCTGGAAGGCGTTCACACCATCAGGTCCGCCAAGTGGCCGTCACCGCTGCCTGCTCTGCCCAGGAGGATGTCTCCGCTGCCTGCTCCGCCTGGGAGAATGTCCCCGCCGCCTGCTCCGCCCGGTGGGCCTTTCTGCTGCCTGCTCCGCCCTGGAGGGCGTCCTCACTGCCTGGTCAGCTCCGGAAGGCATCCCAACCGTCAGCGCATCCCAGGAGAGCATCTTTGCTGATGGTCCGATGCAGGAGGGCTTCGTCGCAGATGGGTCTGCCTCGGAGGGTACTACAGTCGTCTGCTCCACCCTGGAGGGTACTCGAACTATCTGGTTGGCCCCGGAGGGCATTACAATCGTGTGCTCCGCCTGGAGGGCACTCAAACTGTCTGGTCTGCCCTGGAGGGCATGGTCGTGGTCTGGTCGACCCCAGAGGGCACTTGAGCTGTCGGTCGGACCTGGAGAGCACCTTGGCTACCCAGTTGGCTCTGGAGAGCATCTCAACTGTCTCCGCTGAAGAGCATCTCGGATGTCTGTTCGGCTCTGGAGGACGGCTCTGTCCTGATTCATGACATGCAGATCTGCTTACATTGATTTTGCACTACATCTGTCAAGGCAACTTTTATCTCAGGGTGGTGCCGAAAAAACCCATTGATTGTGTTTCAATAATGGAGCAAAATAAAGTTATATTATATATATATGTATGTGTGTGTGTGTGTGTCTTTTGTTTTACTTTAAATATCATGATATATCGTAGGTTATCATGCGCACTATATTGATAATCGTAGTATCGTGTTATCGTAATAGTATTGGTATCGTGGGCCATGTATCGTACCATATCATGAGGTACTCTGTGATTCCCAGCCCTATTGTTAAATGAAAGTTTATTGCATATTTCAGTTTAATGAGTCAGTTTAAAGTTTTTGTGTGAATGACACTAAGCACCTTCTATTTATGTTCATATTTAAAAAGCTGCTTGCTTTGATTCATCATGTGACTTTCTCATCACTACCTGCATTTGGTGCATATTAGTGTATTTCAAAGGTACAAAACAGATTTCAGTACTTAAATAGGTTAGTATATTAACATTACATCAGTATATTAAATTACGGTATGTAACTCAAAACTGTAAAACCTAAAATAATAATATCGTATTTTTCACCGTCAATTTCCGACAACCACTGCAGCCGTTTTTTCATTGTGAATTTTATGGATTTTTTTTTATAGAGCAGATGTGACAGTAACTGAATGCTTCAAGTTGGGGTGATAGAGGGGGACACACCCTGTGCATGGCCCTAGTAGTGAGCGTGATAACAAAACTTAACATGATAATTAACAGGTAACAGGTAATTTAGTCATTTTAAATGCATTCAAAACATGCAATTAATCAGGTATGTGCAAACGTATGGGTAGTGTATGGCTGTACCTGCAGTTGTAAGGCAGTTTTCTTCATCACTGTTATCTTGACAGTTATCCTGTCCATTGCATAGAAAGCTGCGATCTACACACCGTCCATTGTCACAGTGGAACCGTGCAGATGAACACACCAGAGGATTGGCAGCTGTAGAGTGGGGATACAGATAAAATAAAATAAAATAACAGTACTTTTACTGTTTGTATCGTTTCATACATTTCTCTCTTTCTTCTACTACACTCAAAATATTTTTTTTTTGAACTAACTTAAATCAATTATGTAATCATGCATCCTGGTTCCACACAACCAACTTACTTTATTTACATAAGTTGGTTTTGTTGAATTTATGCAGATTTCTTGTGTTGGGTCAACACAGTTGAATGAGGAAGAACTTAACCCAGTTACGTTTAGCTAGTTAAATTTTTTTTTTGTGTGTGTGTAAGGAGAAAATCACAATTTGTGCCACCGTTCCAGTGTCATTGTGTGCTTTAGTTGGGCTCTTGACCCTTATATTAGTAGAATTAAATGTGGTTTTCGCTGCTGTACTTGAGTTATAACAGCCAGACAAACCAAGAGCAAGATTCATGTGTTTCTGAGCGTATTCAGATTTTATTATCTGTGTTGTATGTTCTTTATTGACGATGAGTACCCCACTAAACACACTGTATTTTCCTCACATTCTAGAAGAATTGCTCTTATGCTGTTCTGATCCAAAAAATTTAAAAAAAAAATATGTCCATAAGGCAACAAGAGTCAAGTGTATGAATCTCAACAATGGTGACCTAAAAATGCTGCAAAGCATTCTGGGGTCCCCAATAAAAACTGAATTTGAAGCATTGATATGAAGCATTGCAACATGAATAAATTAAGAGCAGAGTTGTCTTTCTTTTATTCTTACAATTTTCTGTTATTTTTGAATACGTGGTTTGTCACCATTGTTGAGGTTCATACACTGATACTTGATGTCTGTGTGTGCCTTATAGAGATATTTCTTATTTAGGATGTAAATAGCCTAAACGAAATCCACAAAGAAAGTGTGAAGTGAAAATAAAACTGGGTGTTCAGCTTTTATCAAAAGCCTGTCACTGTCAATAAAAGACATACAACACAGATAACAGACTCCAAATACACTCATTGTTTCAGGTGAAAAAAAAAAAGCATTATCATCACCAGATGAGTCTTGGTCTTGGTTTATCTGGCTATTTTAACTCAAGTACAGCAGCCAAAACATTCAACTCTATTAATATAAGGGTCAAAAGCCCAGCTAAAGCACACATTGACACTGGAACGGTAACACAAAAATTGTGATTTTCTCCTTACACACAAAAAAAGCTTTTTTCGATAAACGTAACTGGGTTAAGTTCTTCCTCCTTCAACTGAGTTGACCCAAGACAAGGAGTCTTAAATTAAATTCAACAAAACCAACTTCTGTAAATAAAACACAAGTTGGTTGTGTGGAACCAGGATGCATGATTACATAACTGAGTTAAAATTTAAAACACTATATTGTTTTCTGTGAATAATTAATTTAAAATGATTTTCACATCATTCTGAAGTAAATAT
>JAUCMU010000009.1:305054-328179 GCA_032275025.1 Enteromius treurensis | reverse complement strand
AAACTTTATTTATCAAATGCAGAGACGGTCTCTGTAGTCAAGACGACGGTAATCACTGGAAATCAGGTGTCCCCAAAGTACTTTTGTAGTTATTTATGAATTTCTTAATCAAACTTACCTGTATCTTCTCATCAGCTTGTAAATAAATAATCCAAAACACATGTGCAGGTAAGGGTTGGGAACCAGTATCTTTAACTGCTGACATAGAACTTATGCATCAGAGAAATAAGTGCCCTGGTGTCTTTAGAATTTCGTCTTTAAACTATAAATGTTGTGGTGGCTCAATTGTGTCACTTTTGATGAATTATTAGCTGGTGAAGTGGATTATTGTTATCATTAGCATTTTTGATAACAATGATTTTACAATGAGCGGTTCAATCATGAATACGTACAACATTGCCTTCAAGCTGTGCAAATACAGAATACAGAAAAAGTTAAGTAAAGTGAAGTGACTTGTTGCCAGGTATGGTAACCAATACTTGGAATTTTATGCTCTGCACCAATGGGCACACACACAGCTGTGGGAAGTGATCAACCACACACACACCCAGAGAAGTGGGCAGCCCTGGGAGTAGTTGGGAGATAATGTTGCCTTGCTCAAGGGTCTCACCTCAGCCGTGTTATTGAAGGTGGAGAGAGCGCTGGGAATTCTATCCCTGCCAGATCTGGGACTCGAACCCACAGCCTTTGGGTTACAAGTCCAACTCCCTATCCATTCGGCCACGACTGCCCCCAAGAAGATGGAAGATAAGCATGTGAGGTTTATATATGATGCTAATATTGTACTGAATACAGCTATAGATTACAGTGTTGCTAAAGAAGACCGAATCAGGTCATGATTCCTTATCAATTTCAAGTCCACAATCATATTTTCAGGGTCTTGTTCTGGACTTGGGAGCAGTTGGACTCTGTTAATTTGTTTAAATGTTTAGGCCCTTCAGAGCTCTTTCTCAAGCCTGGTCTTGTCTGGTCTATAAGGCTGATAGATACTCTCTTGCACACCCCGGAGCAGAAGAGTTTCAGTGTTTTCACTGGCACCGAGCGGTGATTTCTCCTGTTGCGGTGGACACGCACTGTTAGGAGTTTTAATATTTAATTTTCCATTGCTGCATGTGTGTGCAGATATTGTGATAGAATGCATTGTGGGGTTTTGGTCATAATAGATCAACTGTTCTGTGGGCCACCTGCACCGAAAGAAGTAATGCTACTGTTGAGATCTCATCTGAGGGAAACTTGTAGAAACAGGTGACATTAAATAGATGATGATTTCATGCTCTGTAAAACATCGTCTCCTAAATGAAACAAAATACACAAGAAACATGAGATTAGAATGAGCGTTATAAGTCTGTTTCATGTGCAGAACAGGGAGCGATGACTCACAGGTTCACCATCTGTGTCACACACACACACTGCATGTCTGCACAGCATGCAGTGCTCCACCAGATCAGCCTGCAGCAGTTCTCCGTGTTCATCTGGGTATCACAGGACACAGTCCAGTATATCAATTATGCTAAATCTGCAGTCACAAATGAGCTGGATTACTAAAGCATGTGCAAGCATATATTTATACTCAAAACAGACACCAATAATACTAGATAATGTTTATAATTGAGCTCTTTCTGGAGAAGCAGCATTGTGTTTTTGGCAGTGATTACTAAAACACATTCTCTTGGATGTCCTGGCTGATGAATTTTTCATGATGGTTTTTGACAAGCAAAATATCATACTTGAGGCTTGGCCAGTATAACTATACCTAACAAACCACTCATAATACTATAGAAAGCATTTAGCCACACCCGGTAACAGCATGCATGATCCTGGCATCAATTTTGTGACTTCTTTAACCCTAGATGTCAGTTTTAGATGTTTAATGTGTTTTTGGGAGTTGTCTATCGGTATAAGGAAGTCTGTAAATACAGAGAATAAAATCTTCAGTTCACCTGATGTCTGTTTGTCACACATTTTGCGTGTGTCAGGACATTCTTCACATTCTGAAATATTCATACTTTTAGTTCAACAAACATCTGGGCCCTGTTACTGCTTCGTGAGTGTGTATACATGTCTAAAAGCAGTTTCGACACAGATAACCCTTCATTAGTCAGACATGTGCTCTCCTGTTTAATGGTTTTGGTCGTCCAGCCAACAATGAACGCAGAAAACCAAGCCCAAATGAATTACAGAGAGTCTCTGTCTTCATACTTTCTCATTTCTGATTTGTTGGAACAGGGAGAGACTTGTGTTCATCTTCATTTCCAAAATATTTTATCTGAAAGATCAGAGCACTGAATACCATATACATAATTGTTCACAATATAGAAATAAATAAAAGAGAAAAGATTATGTAATCTGAAAAATGTAACATTCACAGCTAAGTCTTCCTTTATTAAGAAATCAGCTGAAAGAATATTTTTTTTGAGCATTTGAAACTTTCAAATGTCAAACATGTGAGTACTTTTGTAACAATGCTTATTGGATAATGAGAATCTAGGAACCCACCCATATGTAGAAACATTACCTTTTGGATAAGTAAGCAACCATTTAGAGTAGCAGCCCCATAGTAATGCATTAAACCCCACTTTGAACCTAAAGTGCTGTATGTAGGATTGACAACTAATGGTTGCAAATTCAAAATATTGAGAGGGGGTTTTTTACCTTTTTTTTTTACTTGACGCACACGCAGGTTGCCAGATTGATGACATCAACAGTGTCACGAATCGGCTGTGGTTTCTTGCGCTATTGCTTCCTTGAACCAGGCAGGCAGGACTCGGAGGCAGGACTTGAATGAAATAAGGACATTTATTTATGAAAAGGACAAAACAAGGAAAACGCGAAGAACGATGCGAGACACACAAGCACATTAACATTAACATCCGGCAGACAATCAGGACATGGGGAGTGAATTTATACAGTGACTAATCAGATACACCTGGACAAAACACGGCTGGAAGTGAATGAAAATTGGTGTAGAAGTCGGAGTTACAAATGAGGAGCAGACACGAGGGAGCTGACAGGTAAATAAACAGAGCACATGGCACAACAAAACACAACAAAGATCACAAGGGCACATAAGACAGGGCGAAAGACACATAAAGTTCATGACTAGCTGAAGTGCCATCCTGAGCTGGACTGGCACATCAGCTGATCGTGACAAACAGGAAGAAGCATGCATGACAAAAAAATGAAATTAAATACGCTGTGCTTTCCGCCAACTGGCAACCTGGCGTGCCAAAATAAAATTGAATAAACTTGCAGTGGCACTGTCAGTTTCACAAACCAAAACACTTTTTCAAAGAAGAGTAACTGACTGTAGGATAGTTTTTCAGATAAACAAGTAACTTAACTTAACATGTTTCTTAAATATCTGCAAACATGTATGGTATTTTTATGCTTTAGTAGAGTCAAAAAACTTAAGTATCCACTAAGTATCCTTTAGAAAACACATCAGCAAATCAGAATAAGCCTCAAATATCTTTGTTTTGATTTCTGTATAGACATCACTCACATTTTTATTCTTCGAAAATATAAAAGTGTAGTTATCTCTATATGCACAAAAACTTTGAAAGAAAATCCAACATGAAAACTGCAGTTGACTTCAGTTATATTTGGGTTGTATTTTAGAGACTGTGGTTGAAGCTTTAATACCAAACACATGGTATCCCAATATTGGCTTACCCACACCATTTTTATAAACGTGTGTTAAAAACCACCATCTATTTCTGCCTTTATGCCTAAAATGAGCTTTTTATATGTTCCCTTGTGTGCAGCTCCTGTGCATGTGTTTTATTCACAGACAGGGTTGTGCAGGGTTGATTTTTAGAAATTTGTATCAATCAGTGGCGATTTGAGTGAGGTCTTTCCATGATGAGGTCACGTCCTGCATGCCAATCTCCAGGAATCTGGAGCAGGAAGTGGGGAGCTTCCCACTACAATGTGAACATGCTTTTGTGGTGTCTACCTGGCCTGCAAACTGAGCACTAATGCTCACTTCAGAATCTTTCTGATGGGTAATCACTGAGTCACTCATGGCCAATTAGAACAAGATAACTTTGATCCCATCACAATGGTAGTAAATTGGAGACGATCTCACATTAGGATGCATTTCCTGCAAATGATTTATCTGAAATGAATGGTTTGTTTGTTTTAACAAGCCAGTCACTGAAAAAATGAGTGATGCTATCATTTGATTTGGACAGCAAGTCATTTAATCTAGACCATCTAAAAAGCTCCAAATGGTGGATAGCAACATTGTGCCACCTTCTAAGATATTTTGGCTAAAACACCATGACTCAAACAGCGATGCAGCGATAAGATTCAAGTGACTGTGATCTGCTCGCTCGCTAGCTGCAAGTAGCTCATTTATTATTTATGAGAGTGGCTTCACTTAATTTTCTCAGTGATATTTAGTGCTGGTTTATCAGGGAGAGATTTTGTTCTCTTTGACTCGATTAATGAAAATGGTGCTTATTCACAAATGTTTCAGTGAACCGGTTTTCTCCTTAACAACTTCTCAAGTTAAGGGTCTAGTTCTGATCAGGTTTACTCATCACCGATGCCTGGGGAGAAGAGACAGAAGAACACAGTCTGTAGTTAAGCTCACCTTTGTTACAAGACTGATCATGCTCAACCATGTATTCCAATATATTTGTCACACGGTCACAGCTACTGATCCTAGCTCAGCCGTCTTCTCACACTCCAGTGATCCAATTAGTAACTGATGACACCTGTGTGCAATCAAACACCCAGCATAAAAGCTGAACTCATCAGAGAGAAGATGGCTGAGCTCAAGGTAACTACCTTCAACACTTACCTGCTGCCTTGTGTACATTCTCATGTCCATTGATTCTTCTTAGTTGATGTTCTGAAGTGGAATTTATCATTGTCTTCATGCTAACTGCTGTGTGGATGCTAACCTAAAAGCTAACTTGTGTATTACCTCGCTACTCACCTGGAGAACCCAATCTTGAAGGAAAGCTGGAATCTTACCTAGATACTCACCTGAAAAGTCCTCAATCATGAACGATCATTGGATTCCTACCTCGCTACTCACCAAGGAAGCATTCAGTCTGGAACGATAGCGATCTGAGATCGCCTCATCATTGTGAGAGCGCCCTTTGTTCCTTACCTGTTTTCACTTACCTCACCTGTCTCCTCAGAGCACCTCCAGGACACCTGTAAAGGAAGCACGAGCTTCATTCAGAGAATCGGAATCACTAGCGAGAGACGGAAAAGAACTGTATCTCACCTGAGCACCCATCTCCCTCACTTGACAGACATCATCACTACTCAATTCCTTCTTTAAATAAACTTTATTGAACTTGTAGCTGTGGCTTGACTCGTTACATCTATGAATTAGATATTCACAAATTAAGTAAGGATTCATAAACCTATGTAACTAGTATATAAACACTGATACAGTAGTGACTTCAGTTTTCTGTTCTCTCAGTATTGTACATTTTAGTGTATTCACAAATGTAGCCTGTAGGCCAAATAACATATGAATTCTCAGTGACTGCACAAACTATGGCCTCATATCAGGATAACTTTTATATGTGTACCAAGATGAAGCCACACAAATGACTACAGCAGTCAGTAGAGAACAGTTTGGAAATAATGAGAAAAGAAAATGAGAAACATAAATATTCATTACGACAGTAGACACTGAAGGAAAGTCTATCTGGTATTACCTCTCAGTGACTGGCCACACCACTACACTATACCACAATAGTAGATAATAGTCAATGTAAAGAGTAGCTTACACGAAAGTATTTAAAAACAACTGCTGTCGTAAAGTCATCATGAAGTCCCAGAGAAACCCGAGACAGCTTAGATTACTCTATGAGGTCAGGTTACTGTTTAAAGAGACCCTCCCTAGAGTATGAGTGTGAGATAATACTTGCCCTCAATACATGACTTTACATGACATAAACATGATAACACATGACATCAGTGTAAACAGCACTACTGTCTCTACAGTCCCTTGGAATTTCTAATATAAAGTTTCTTATCTTCTTATGAAAGGACAGAGAGACACATAAAAGAAGAAATACTGTATGGACAGACAAAAAAGTGTGCCTTACCTTTTTATAAAGCAATTTAAAAGTCGGTGTCATCCAGAGGCTCAGATGATGGCAGACGATTTCGGTAAAGAGCTGAACAGAGGGTCTGAGCTAATGTCTTCCCCAACTCAGGGAACATCCCAGCAGTTACGGAGACATTCATGTCCAATGAAACAGTGAGACTTCCAACAGATGGGATGCACACGGCTAAACACCTTCAGCCACTTAATAATGAATGAAATGCAACTAGACTCTCAAATGCACATGCTGTTTGTGTGCTCTGTGATCAGCGCTTCCAGCACTTTCTATTGATATGTGTGTCTGGAAAAGGAAAAGCCAAATCATACCAATGCCATGTGTTATATCGGTGTTCATATCTAACTTTAAATTAACTGATTACTGCTATGCCAGTGAGCACTCATCCCAGAAGGAGATCTATTATGTGGTCAGTTTAGAGATGTGGATCGTATAGATGTGGACCTCAGAACACTGGACCATGGCAGGTCTCCATTTTTTATCTCAAAGAAAGGAATCTGAGTGTCTACAGGAACTAGAAATCCTTACAGTTTGTTTTGCCTCTGAGTGGGTCAAGGACAAGTGAACAAAAGTAAAAAAAAAAAAAAAAAGCTGTCCTGCCAGAACAACAATTAAATGCAAAGCAAGAGTTCAAACCGAAAATGTTTTTTAGATTCTGAAATTATGCATTTGTAAATGCGTCATTTGTGCTGGTATGGATTACTCTAGATGTATAACAATACTATTGGTATCACGTTATTTTGGTAGTTCACTTCAGAGATTCTACTTAATGTAAGTAACTTCATGTCAACTACATGTCCACTAGCAGTCATTAGAGTATCAATAGACTTTCGGCTTCTACTATCTCCTAACACTTTATTTTGATGGCTCCACAACATACTACAAACTAACTATCAGAAACTTTACAAGTATATGTCTACTTATTCTAATAACCCTAAACCTAGCCTAACAGTCTACTCTGAGAGTTACTGGACATGTAGTTACTTGTCGCTTCAAAGTGTTTTTATTTGAGAGCGTTTTTGACATCTTTGGATCGCTTTGCTGGTCTTAAATGGCTTCAGGGGATATTTCGTGCCTATGCCTGACAAAAGAGGATCTTTGTAAAGCCAAAGATCACAATAACAGACTCGTTGAAAGCGACTGATTGGTGCAGCAGCAGATCTGAAGACTCCCTTTGGGACGTGCTTCATGAGGGGTGGTGGAATATCACAGATGTCCTCTACTGCAGCTAGACTGAATTATGATTAATAATAATTCAGGTTTATTACAACACATTGTTTGTACTGCACTCTAGGATATGGTGTGGGCACTTACTGTATTACTCTATGTTTGTATTTGAATATTATGTGTGTTTTTCCAGTTTTTATATTCTATGGTAGGAAAATATCATTTATATTACACATAAGGCAATGCAAACAAAACACAGCGCTTTCACCGGCCTCAATTATGAGTATGAGAACGATGAAAAGTGGGAGGAAACAGGGAAGGAAGCTGAAACCTTCTGTCAGTCACTTGACATTCCTGCGACGAGGATGAACGCAAGCGACCTGCGGCAAAATCAGCTGCCTTTTTTGTGCTGTCACAAGATCCCTCAGACAAAGAGAATAGCAAACAAGCAAGACTTTCCAGTTTTAGAGACACTATTGTGCGTTGATTTGGGTTTCCACTCAATCCAAAGGAAAAAGAACAGAGCTAAAATGGGAAAATGTCAGCTTTTGATAATGTTGCTTCACATATAGTGTCACATACTGATATTTGTTCTTGTGCAATAGTACGGTGACCATACGTGCCATTTTTCGCGGATGTATCCTGGCCAGGATTTCTATATTGTCTATAATATCTTGGTATTGGTCTTGTCTGCATATAAAGGCGTATGACATCGGTTCCTTATTTTTTTGAAACGCTCTCAAGGTACTTTGAATCAAAGCCATATAGAAATTCGGGCCAGGACATGTCCAGGGAAAATGCTACTGTCTGGTCACCCTAGAAATAAAAGCAGTAGGCTTCATTAAAAAATAAGCTTAATTGTAATGTGTATGCTTTCATAGACTAGATTTTTTGTCTTCTTTTCAGCCAAAAAATTATAACTATTATAATAATTATAACTCGATTATAACTGTAGTGTAATTATGGAGACCTGTAAACATACAACATTAAAGTTCATATGACTGCTTGTCAAAACAATCAATAATTTCATTTTCCCTATATTTAAATGAATACGAATCACCTGATTGTGCTATAATACAAAAAGGCAATTTACTTTGCAATTTACAATTTTTACTTTTACTTTTTGCAAAACTACTAGATGTTTCTATAGGAGCACTGCATCTCAGACTAAAACAATAACGTCTCAAAAAATATAGCCTATAGTATCAATAATAAGCACTCTTTTTCAGAATAAGGGACACTTAGAATGAGGTATTCTGTGCAGTTTAATCAAATGTATTTTGGCTGTGATTTCAGCTGAGGTTTAGCTGGAGTTGGATTGTAACAATGTCACAATGTAGATAATATCATAATTGAAAAAAAAATGTGCAATCATGCAAAATGAGTTTTATAACAGTAAATGTTTGATGGGAACGTTCTAGCATTCAAAGACCATTTAAAGCTATAAAGCACTATATGAATAAAGGTGACGTGACTTGACATTCATGCTAGCAGTAGCATACAGCTGTGATGCCAGCATTTAGCTAACCTATAGAAGAGAAACCTCTTCTGCAGTCTGACTCCTGAAGAATATATTATACAGAAAAAAATTATATACGATTTGATGCATTGCTAAGAACTTCATTTGGACAACTTTAAAAGGGATTCATTCAACTATTTTTCCACCCTCAGATTTCAGATTTTCTAATAGTTGTATCTCAGACAAATTGTCCTAACATAAAAACCATACATCAATGGAAAGATTATTTACTCAGCTTCCAGGTGGTCTATGACTGGTTTTGTGGTCTTGGTTCAAAGAACTCTGCAGCTGAGAGACATTTACCTGAAGTACACTTACCCTGGGACAAAACCTGCTTCTGGGCTGTAATTACTAACCTACACTTAAAACTAAACTTACAGGATTAATATATTGCTTTTGATTCATTAATTCTGATGGAAGGCCAGACTGAATTTCTGGTACAGCAGAAAACAAGCAGCATTTGCAGATCAGGCACGAAACTCTTGGCTTTCTTCCGCCACCCACAACTGCTTATGAAGACGTTTTGCTAGCTGCAAGAGAAGAATTTCACTGTAACCCTCCACTTTGGGTTAAGAGAAAAGTGCTGACTGCGAGGCTGCATGGGTGACTTTGACTCCAGGCCTGACTCCGGTGAAACAAAGAGGTTTTCTGTGTGGATAGAGGGGAGTAACAGTATCCCTGAGCCATTTAAATCCACGGATGCATTTGTCTGAGTCAGTGGAGTCTCCTCACTCCTCTCTAGATGCTCATTAAACGGTTCTGCTCCTCCAGCTCTGTTATTAGCGCTACAATCTCCACATGCGCCGTGCCTCCCAGAAACAGCTCAACGGCAGCCGTCAGTATCTGAGAACTTAACGCTTTTAAATGCAACTGTAGAGCATGATAACGCTGTGACTAACTGATTCAAGACAAGTGGACAGGTATTAATGAATCCAGGTTCAAAGCTCCTATCACCAGACACTTTAAATGCAGCACAGAAAAACAGATCGCTGGATGAGGATACTGGACAACGTGTCGCTGATGATGCTGCCCAAGAAACTGTCCCACTGAGGTCAGGGGGTCACGGCACATTCTGGAAGAATACCCTCTATGAACAAAGTACATGTAAATAAAACAGCACTTACCAGGGCTCTTTGTCAGTTCCATTCAGTAAAGGTCTGGACTGCGCGGTGTTCGCTGCGGATCTGGGACTCGCTAGACACGGCTCCAGCCTGAAATGAGCTGAGCCCACATCTCTTCGTCAGTCAAGCAGCATAGTTTCAGCCGGGCAAAAGTCCAACCAGACACGAAACCAGTCTATTTCTGTCTGCCATATGAGCGGCAGGGCTGTGCTTTTCAAGACATTCTGTGGTCAAACATGTAATTGCAGAGTGACCGGCTATGGTAAAGTGTAATTGTAGACTTCATCGGATCCAGCCCAGCTGCCAACGGTACATGGTTAAGAACTTTAAACTCCCTTAAAAACAACTGGAGTCACATAAATAAATGTGGGCCTGGAATCCAGATGTGGGATAGGGGAGGAACTAGAGAGGTAACAGACGCCGGGGAAAACAGTTAGGAGAGCCAGAGCTGCTGCTGCGATGGGAAAGAACACTCTTTTTTTTTTTCATGTGACAAGACCAGTGTTTTTTGAAAAATCTGAGAAGAGGGGAGATTTTGGGAGGAGCTGTCTGGGCTCAGTTATTCCTAGACTTTTACCATTAAACTTTCAGGGTATCTGATTTCGCCTCAGCTACTCTGTGGAAAAAACAGCCATGGAAAAAAAAATCCTATGAAAACAAAAGAAGCACATGCCGAGGAACGCATAGTACTGAAACGTATCGGTTTAAAAAGCACATTTAGATGCTTGTTTGGACCTTGGTGCTGAAATACAACATTAAAAGAAGATGAAACGGGTGAGGGAAATGACCTTTTGCACTTAAATGACTTGCTATTTGTAAAGAAGGAGATCCTCGCTCACGCTGTTACGATTTGTTTTCAACTGCGATGACTAAATGACAAACAGCTGTTCACTATTAACAGCGCTCTCTTCGATGGGTTGTTCTCTCTCTGAGAAACCAGCGCGTTTTTCTGATTTCAAGCCTGCCACAATCTTCCAAGCGAACTTTCCATGTGAATACCGCAAGAGCCTCCACAACTGAGTTCATCCAAATGGATTGCACGGAGACCGTGGAAAGACTGTAAAAACAACTAGTGAAAAATGGATTTCTTTTAAATAATGGCTATAATTTCGGGTTATATAATGTGCTCGAAGTACACTGACTTCCAGTAAATTGCCGTCAACCACAAGAACAAAAGTTACACCAGAAATGCATATCTTTCTTCTTGGTGTTCTTCAGCAAAAGTACGTGTGCAGGAAAACCAATCCAGCTCCTTAAAGGGCCTTTAGGCTTGATTACACATCCTGCGCTTCAAGAATTACAAAAGTGGTTTAAGCCAAATGTTTATCTCAAACCAATATCATCAGAAAAGTGAAGTTTCATTGTTGC
The DNA here is from genome assembly GCA_032275025.1 of Enteromius treurensis. Taxonomy (NCBI): domain Eukaryota; kingdom Metazoa; phylum Chordata; class Actinopteri; order Cypriniformes; family Cyprinidae; genus Enteromius; species Enteromius treurensis. Next base: position 316,912 of record JAUCMU010000009.1, on the reverse strand, counting down.
GATTCATGTTGTGACAGAAACAAAGAGACATTGAAAACATTGGCAAATGACCAAAGGATTTTAGTTGCTCAGTGCTTTTGGAAAACAGTTGTTCTTGAGTATGTTATAATCATTTCTAATCCTGTCATATTGGAGCATAAAGCAGGTGAGCAATCCAACAGATACACAATTTGAAGGGGAACCATTCTAAACTGACACACTATTTAACACTGTAAAGCTGCTTTGACGCAATCTATATAGATTATAAAGCTATAATATATAGATATAAAGCTGACTAGACTTTACTATATAGAAACAAATTGCAACAAACCGCTAAAGTTATGAACACCTTTAGAGAGTTCGTAGTTTAAAGGGGTTGTTTCAGCTGGCACCAACTTTTTTTTTTCGAAATAACCATCAAACGCATTCCTTTTCAAGTAAGACTTATTTTTAAAAGTGAACCATTAAAATGAGACTCGTTCTGCCACCTGTTGGACGATGATGGAGCAACACTTCCTCAGATCAGGACAGTTCTAAACTGGAGGAGTTTAGCTCCAGCCGTGATCAAACTCACCTGTACGTTTCTAGTGAGCTTGTTAAGGTGCGTTCGAACGGGTTTGGAGCTAAGCTCTGCAGGACAGTGCAGGACCTCGAGTTCCAGAGGTATTTGAAAATTAAACCGAAATGACTTGATGAATGTATATAGTTGATGGATTTGCTAATGCTTTTTAAACCACAATGCCAGCAAAGCTCTTTTATTGCACGATTATATCACGTCCAAGCTAAGTTAATGGCCCTTATCATCACCTGCGGATACCGTGAGATTCCATTAGAGAGGAGATGATGATGAATGAAGTCATGTTTGTGAATTCTGTGGGATTCTCTGGGCTTTGTTCTGAGCGCATCTCCTTTATACCAGCGCTGTCCAGCAGGTCTCGCCTGTTTGTTCATAAAGATGAATGAGAGCAGAACAGATGCTCGCGAACTGCAAACACTGATGTACCCACAATGCATTTAGTCTTCTCTGAAGTTCATAACAACACAAATAGGGTATTTACCATTTATTTTCAGAACCTGCACAACCATGAAGGCACATGTACACAGCCTCGATCAGGCTGGATTTATTCTGTCTGTCTTCACAGAGATGGAGAATAAACACTCAATGTCTTTATGAATCCCATTTATTTCATATAAAAATCTATAGATTACTCTGTGTTTTAGACGCTCTGTCAATACATAAGGAATGATGTCACAAGTGCTTAAGTGCATTTTTCAAATTCTGCCTTGGGTTGAGAGAGAGATCGCTGTAGCTGTAGCTGTAGGTGTTCTGTTCTTCCCGGCTGAAACAGGAGAAACAGAATATGAGGAAGGCATGGCCATAGGACAGACAGGAGAGATGTGTCTCAGAAGCGTCTTCATACCCTGCTCACATCCAGAAGCTTCTCCTCCGACGGCCGAATGCTTGGGAGCCCACGTTAGTCGGGATGAAGTTGCTGTTGCCCATCCCTCCGGAGCGGCTAAGGAAGTCTGCCAGACGGTGAGTGACACACGTGGCTGTGTTACAGGCGCGCTTCTGCTTGCTTCAACACAGAGCGAGAGCAGACTTCACTCGCTGCTTCTGTCACACACTCACAGGCATTAATCACAGAGAGATGCTACGCCTTATTATTATTATTATTATTATTATTTGAGCACATTCACAGACGTCTTACCTGAGGAAATCTTGATGCTCATTTGTAGAGGCACTCAACATGCACATGAAAATGAACGTGACTAATAATCTGACAAAGGAAGGGTTCCTGATATAAAAATAACTTTATTGGATTTGAACACTTGAAAGTTTATTAACACTTTTTCACTTTATTGATATTAGACTATTCTTAGCTTGACTTTTATAATACATGTATTCACTTATTCAAGAGGCATGTGTAAGATGCACAAAACAAACTCCTGAATCAGAAGGAGATTTTTAACATGCCTTTCTCTGCCAAAAGAAGGAAAGAAAAAAGGAAAGACAGGTAATGCAACCAGCCGTTTGTGTGCGGTCAGTCAAGCAGGCAGAATCCGCATGCACACGGTTAGGGTTAGATGCTGTTAAATGTTTCTTCGTAGCTCGTGAACTGATTGCCCTCGAGCAGGCTGCGTTTCTTGCCGGGCGTACCGGCGCCCACGTCCGTCTGCGGGAACGTTTGTAATTTGTGCAGCTCCTGGGAGAGTTTGCCCAGCACGCAGGTGCTGAGATTGGAGCAGCGCTTGGACAGGAATCTGCCCTGGCTGTTGGGAGAAACACACATGCACACAGGCGTATCATCACACACATGCAGGGTCCCAGCCAGACCACCGTTAGTGTTCACACAGAGCATGCATCAGGGCAAGAGAGCGAGAACATGCTGCAAGTCTAACCAACGAAACTCTGGGGTTAACATGCAGCGAACGGGAAGGTCGACATGGAAAGCAGACAGGGTTGATTATACTAAAATAAAGATACACAAATCTCATTCGGATCTACTTCGATTGCCTCTTGCTGAAGACTCACTCTGTGAGAGAACGTACCTGCTGTCTTCGTTCGGCGGCTCCAGCTCCTCCGCTGTCATCTGCACTACGTTTTTGACTAAAGCGCTCAGTAGTCTTCGTGCTTCGTAGTCCATGAGCGCAAATCTGTCTGTCAGAGACTCTGAGCCAGGTCTGGAGACAGACACCAAAGAGTTTGCCATCTGACGAGACACGACTCAAGACTCCTCAGTAAAGGACAAAGGCTTTACCTCGCCGGGGCAGCGCTCGAGCTGTACATCTGACACACGACTGCGGCGTACGCGATGAGGAAGGTGGAGATCTTCAGCATAAACATGGTGCCCTGAGACGAACACGAAAACAGAGCATTTTGGAAGTCATTGTCTGTCTGATTTTACTCTCAAAATTCTGCCAGGGTGGGCTACGCCCCACACACAAACAGAGAAGTCTGAATATCTCCTCAAACCAGCTAGCCAAATCAAACAGCTCGTTTTCTTACCTCGCCTTGTCTTGCTCTTTGCTAAAAATATTGGTTCTATGAACTCGACGAGGCGCTTTGATACAACTGTGTGCAGCTTCTGTGGTCAAACCCCTATATATTCACGATGAGGAGTTGTGCCTTATCTGTGTAGGTGTTTAATTATCTCCCGTCGGCCAATCATCAGACAGACCGCCAGCAGTCAGCCAATCGTGGCTCTGGCGCACAGATAATGTCTAAACGTCATTGTTGAGCCACTAAGTGCTCCATTCAGTAAACTCATGCCCATTTGAAGCCCTGGATATCTGCGCTTGCATCTACATTCAAGTCATTTGTTTAGCTCAAATTGAATTAATGCTCTGAATAAGCATGCTGCTAGATCAATGGGATTTACTGGCATCCACAGCTGTTTCATCACAGCGGTCCAGAGACTCGCTCATGCAGCCATCTGCTGGTCAGAGCTTCACAGCACAAGGCCAGATCACCGTCATCGGTTATGGCACTGAGAAAAACGAATCCTTTCAATCCTGTTCACTTCAATGAGCTGTCATGTGATATTTGACGTGTCAGGAGATGCTATATGTGACAAGGGAAATGAAAGATACTTAAAATACTCTCAGCTATTTTAAAAAAAACATTTACCATTAATAAAGCATTTATCATTTTAGTTCTGAATCATTTTTTGTCGTTTTTACTTTTATTTATTGCAAAGTGTTACTGATATTTTAGATACGCACATATTCAATAAATGCATAGAGTCTGTTCATCAGTCTTTATAGTGGTTTCTGTGGAAAGCTGAAAAATGATGTGATAATATTGAATGTTGTAAAACTGAACAGTAATACTCATTTGATAACTTGTTAAAATGAACAAAGATTAATAAATTAATAAAAACATATATTATGTCATTTCTGTTGTCTGTGTTTCTTTAGGAGTGTAATGTTGAAGTTTATTTCTATTTAATTTCCTGTTTCTATTATTTTCTATAGTGATTAATTAGGTTAATTTATTCCATTTAGGCTTATAAGGTCTTTGTCAATTCACTTTTCCTTAACAATAAAAATGGTTTCCCTTCATCTCAGTGTAATACAATTTTGTGAGTTTTCATCATTTTCCATCTATATTCAAATAAAAAAAACTGGACTTGATTCGGTCTTTCTGAAGGTATTTTCTGTAGGGTATTTGAAAATAAAAATGAATGGGAAATGCAAAAAAAAAAGAAAATCACTAAAGCTAGCATAAATCAGAAAATTGCCACACAGAAAAGAAGGTCTAGTACTAGGGGACAAATGCAATGTAAAAAAGACATGCTTACTCACACACACACTTGCATGACTACCCAACTGGATCGACAGAAAACGTATTTATAAAATGTGGCAAATAAAATCAGCCACAGATGCAGAACAAAGATGTGAAGAGGTGGGACCTAATTCACTGACATGGGCACACACACACCAACTTTGCCACAAACAGTACTTTTTAGACACAGACACACTTATACACACACACACACTCTCAGTCTCTTTCACACACAAACACACACACACACACACACATTTATTTTTAACGTCTTTTCTAATGGTAATATATACATAAATTCAGAAAAAATTCACAGTAGTTGTGATTTGAGCAGTTGGCCATTACCAATAAAATGAACGGCTCTCTATGAGTCCTCTACTGGCCAAAACAAATCATTTCCTAAACTGTAACCCCCATAGGTTTATCTCTGACCAACAGATGGCAGAATTATACACCCAACACCTAACATCCAGAAATAACTCCAATACAATTTAGGCCATCATTTAAGTGATTTTTCTATGAAAAATGTAGCTATATTTCACATCCAAACTAAAAACGTAGTTGAGGAATTTCATGGTAAATAGGTTCCAATGAACTTAATATCGCCGAAAACACAGCATTAATGTATAGATGAGAACTTAACAAAAAAAAAAAAAAGATGTATTATTTGTATTAATAAAAATGTATTTATTTTTCATACTTGCACTCATGATCAAAGACCTGATTTGTAAACAGGAAATGAGGACCTTGTGAGGGTTAAAGGGACATTTCATCCAAAAATGAACATTTGAATGAATTGTTTTAGCTGAAACTATGGTCACTGATGAGTCTTAAAATGCATGTGCATTTAATTTAATTATAATTAAAATCAAAGTGCCTCATGGTGATTAAGGCACCTACAATACTTTTGAAAAAGTATTTCATGGTGGCATGTTTGCTTGCATAGTGAAAAGAAATGTGCCACACAGATTATTAACACTGGCCCTATCCTCGGATCTGTGCATCATCTAAAATTTCAAACAGTTGATTGGTGGATTCAGCTCAATGCATAAATGCAGGTATGCCCTAAAAAATCAGGATTCGAGATATTGAGGCAAAAATGCCCCTCTATAAGTTTTTTTGTCTCCTCAATGATATTGTAATACATGGTTCAAGTAAATTATCATCAAGTCCATGGATATTTGTGAAAAATACGCTGCCGGTTTTAGGACAGTGGATGGCGCTGCAGAAATGAAGAGCGCTCGGAGCACGCGCTCTGTGCTCGATTACTTCCGCCTTTAGAACCGAGGGAAACAAATCGAGCTGAATCATTACGCGCTCAGCGGACAGCCGCCTGGTTAATAGCAAAAATGGTGAGAAATGATCCTATATTATGTTCTAACTTGCGTATCCTCTTCTGAAGGCCAGTATGTGTTGCAATGCTCTAGAATGAGAGTTTGTGTGTGTGATTTGTGTGTTATTGTGAGTGTGTGTGTGAGTGAATGATGAGCGTGAGTAAGCGGAATACTCGCCAGATGATACAGAAAGTCACTCAATAAACGATAAACACCCGTCTCTCTGCTTTATATGATAGCACTAGCAGATTTACGCCAGTTGGCCTAGAAAACACTGCTATGTTTTTTTGTAACATAGAACTATATTCTCTGTGTCTCTTGAATGAGGCCGCAGCTTTCGATTTCGTTAGCGTTAGCTTCAACACATTTAACATTAAAGACAGCGGTGCTGTTCATATTCAGCTCACGCGAGCCTGTAGATGTTAAAGAAAATAAGATGTAGAATTTGAAGAACGGCAGTGTTGTGTAAAAAAAAAAACACATTAGCATACCTTAAAAGGCTATTACTGTCGAATGACTGACAAACATTCATGATAATACACGTCAATGTGACTTTTATTTAAGCGTTTAAATCATGTGTTTAGACACATTTGTTAAAAGATATGTTTTAAATGATGAATTTGTACTGTAGTAAGTTCGAAAAAGTCATTTTTAATACTACAGTGTTTTATGTTGACCTACACATCAAGATTAAAACAATAATCTAAAATTAATTTCGGACAGAATGTGCGCCTTTCGCAAGACAAGATGAAAGTTAACACATCAGCGGCCTTTCGTTTCAATAACAAGTTTTTTTTTTTTTTTTTAAATAAATATCTAAGATTTGATGTAGACTACAAACGCACATTTAAGTACTCTGACGCACACATAGAGCTTTCCTCAATGAATGAATGAATGTATGGTATCACGAATGTATCATCTTTCAGACGCCTTTCAATCATTGTGTTGATTTTTTTGTTCAGTTTCGGAACCAGTATGACAACGATGTGACCGTCTGGAGTCCTCAGGTAATGACACGCTGCGTTCCTCGCTCGTCTGGCACCTGCTCGTGAAGTGTTGTTTATCTCCGAGTGTTTGTGTTCAGGGCCGCATTCATCAGATCGAGTATGCGATGGAGGCCGTGAAGCAGGGCTCGGCCACCGTCGGCCTCAAATCACGCACTCACGCCGTTCTGGTGGCCCTCAAGGTACTCTCACACCACACCCGAGGAGAGCTTGCGCGTGATCAGCCATCGCTCGCGTTAACTTGAGAATCCCTGTGTCTGTTTGCAGAGAGCTCAGTCTGAACTGGCCGCCCATCAGAAGAAGATCCTGCATGTTGACAGTCACGTGGGCATTTCCATCGCAGGACTGACGGCCGACGCCAGGCTCCTCTGGTAAATCCCAGGCATCTGATGAATTGTGCTGTCGTGTGACTACGTCTTCATTTTTCTAGACTTTGTTTTGCTTGGTCGTCAAAAAGCAGTTCATTAAAATCGTCAACTTGACGTTTGGATGAATGCATCTAAAATGTTCCAAGTGTTAAAAACAGTTTATTCCGTTTTTTCGTTGACTAGATTCAAGAGCTCTGTCTGTGTTTTCCAGCCTTGTTTTTGTTCTTGAATGCTCTTTTTACTCATCGGCCGGTCTCTCTCTGACAGTAACTTCATGCGTCAGGAGTGTCTGGACTCCAGGTTTGTGTTCGACAGGCCTCTCCCAGTGTCTCGGCTGGTCTCTCTCATCGGAAGCAGTATCCTTTGAGCTCGGTGGCTCCGGAGAGCGGTCTCCTCATTGAGTTGAGTGTTATGTTTCTGTTGTATTTCTTGACGGCGTGTTCCTGCAGAGACTCAGATTCCCACGCAGCGCTACGGCAGGCGTCCGTACGGAGTGGGGCTGCTGATCGCAGGATATGATGTGAGTACTGAGCTCCTTGAGAGAGAGTGTGTGTGTGTGTCTTCAGAGACGTGTCCAGTGATGGACTCCTGCTTTTTTTGTCAACTTCAGGACATGGGGCCGCACATCTTCCAGACGTGCCCTTCGGCTAATTACTTTGACTGTAAAGCCATGTCGATCGGCGCTCGCTCGCAGTCGGCCCGCACATACCTGGAGAGGACCATGGATGCCTTCCTGGACTGTAAGCTCTCAGACACGCATCATGTCAAAGACCGCATAAAAACTACATCTCTCGTTTTTATTACCACGCTGGCGGTTTTATATTTGCATATTCGTTCTTGTATGAATGAATGAAAATATACCATAGCTTCCATTGATGTTAAATGCAGTTAGCTGAACTTCAGAGTGATATTGCCCAGTTGAGTACAGTGAAGCGTAGAGAAGGCTCTTCTCTGAGCACTTCTTCTGGTTCTCAGGTAATCTGAACGATCTGGTGCAGCACGGCCTGCGTGCGCTGCGTGAGACTCTTCCTGCTGAACAGGACCTCACCACAAAGGTTTGACGCTTCATCTAGTTGCTAGTACTCGTTCTCATGTCATCTCTGTGACACTGCTGACCGCTGCTTTCCTCCAGAACGTGTCCATCGGGATGGTGGGGAAGGAGATGGAGTTCACCATCTACGACGACAATGACGTGGCTAAGTTCCTGGAGGGTCTCGAGGAGAGGCCTCAGAGAAGGGTGAGGACTGCTCCAGGAGTCTGCAGATCTCTGAGCATGTGCGATGATGCATTGACTATGTTTGTCTCCGCAGGTGGCCCAGCCAGCCGATGAAGCGGCTCCAGCTGTTCCCGAGCCCATGGAGCACTAACACGCACCTCTCCAGCACTGTCCGTGACGCTTCACACACACACACGCGATAAGAAACTCCTCACGACATTATAAATTACACAGTCACACCGTCATTTTCTATCTGTGAGTTTAAGAGTAATAAAGCTGTCTTTGTTTCTTTCTGAGTGTTTTTGTGCTCTTCCTGTGTGAGATTTCTCGATCAGAACACATGACCGGAGTCTGTTTGAAGCTCGAGCCCTTCCAACTACTTCTAGAAGTAATGCGGTTATGTAACGCCCTAAAACCGTAGCTGAAATGAATGCGGTGTTTATATTCCCCCCGTCTGGGCTGGGTTTGCTGACTCTGTTTTTTAGTGAGAAGAAAAACAAGGTAAACGTAAAAGCACTTGAAGTATGAAGTAAAAGGCTGATGGCGATGAAGTCGCCTCTCAAAGCTTCCAGCTGTCTGCTGATCTGGATTGAAGTTAAGCTGCTTACTGCAGCGGTCAACATTTGAAGTGAATCAAAAAAAGTTCAGCAAAAACAAGAATGCGTTTTGCTTTTAGGACCGCTTCGATCCACTTCCGATGTTAAGGACAGCCGCAAAGGCGTTGGTTAATAAAGTGGGATTAAATACACAAATGACACCTGTGTTATTTAATTATTGCTGGTTTGATTTAAGGGTTTTGCTAAGTGAGATGATTTTTCTCAACATGCTGTTCATGGAGAAGAAGCAACTGGTTACTTATAAAAACATTGTGCCGCAGTAACGCCCTGGGATCGAGTCGGTGGCGTGAGAATGACCACATAAACCATGCCAGAGCTCAGTTTGATAACAACAGATCTCCTCTTCCTGACAGTTTAGTTCCACTGTTAACACCTGGTATTAAGATCCTCTGCAATCCACGAACAAAGCCCCGAGGTCTTCATGGAAATGAATGTTTTGAAAACCTCAAACTCAGTCGTACGGCACAGTGCAGCATGTGTTCTCATCAGCCCTCGTGTTTTCATATCCTGTCACATGATGAGTTCAGCATCGCTGTAAACCTATCATCAGCTCACGATGACCTCTTTATCTCAATAACGAACGAAGATGCTGCTCACTGGATGGAGAGAGCCAAAGAAATAAACACCAGGTGTGTGTCTGTGGTGTTTTATTAACACAAAATACAGCAGTCAATGGGAAACATGCGAGTGTGAAAAGAGGATATGAAGAAATCACAATGTTTCTAACACAAGACCTTCAATGAGATGCACCGAGGCAAAATGAAATAGAGTCACAGTCAGAGCTTTGTGGATAATGGGGGGGGGACGTCTACTGCAGACCTGTTCAAATAGTCTGTTGTACATTGTGAGTTTGTCTTTACGTAACAAATTGTGTGTAAATATTTGCAACCCAAGAAAATTCTCGTTCTGCAGTTTACAGGATGATCAGAGGTTTTGTGCTGAATGCAGCGGCTCAGTAGAACCTGTTTGCATATCGTTCACATACAATAGAGAGGATATCGTTCATGAATACTCCTCCATTGAGCTGATGTGTGATATGTTGACACAGCTGCTCGGCCTCTGAGAGACGCTTAGTGCTCAAAACAAGGTGAAAGGTGTCCATGCAGCAAACCAGTCTTCAACAGCGCCATGCATTGTTATTATTAAGAGGGTTCATTGTTTGTTTCTCCGCCTGAGGATGCTGTGCTCTGACAGCGGGCTGGGTGTGGTGTCACTTCCTGTCTGAGTGTCTGTCTCCAGCAGTGCCTGGCTGGTGGAGTCACACAAAGACGCGTCCGCCATCTTGGTGTTTCTGTTGGTGTCTGTTGTCTCGTGAAGGTCGCTGGCGGACTCTGGGTCAGATGGGTTCGTCTCGGGATCGTGTCTCTCTCTCGTCTGAGCGTCTGTGCTCACGGGAGGGAAATGAAAACTACAGAAATGCTCATTCAGCTCTTTCCCGCCGTTCTCCGGAAGATCTGTGAAAATGAAAAGCTTCATTCGTGATCACGGTTGTTCTCCACTCATAGGAGCTATATTTATAATCAAATCTGCCTTTTCTCTCTAAGGTCTTGGAGAAAATAGTTGCTAGACATCTCCAGGATCATCTCAAACACAACAACATTTTTGAAAAGTTTCAAGCTGGTTTCGACGGTATTAGTGAGAGCTACGAATGACCACCACCATCTCTCCTTGTTCTTCTAGATCTTTCTGCAGCATTTGAAACTGTCGATCATGGTATACTTCTGAACCGGCTATCTCACTCTGTTGGACTTAATCAGAATGTCCTGCGCTGGTTTGAGTCGTACCTAGGGCTGGGCGAAATAAATAGCTTAGCGTTAAATCTCCATCAGCTGTTACACAGAGTACAAGCTGGCGTTCCTTTTCAAAACAGCTCAGTCGATCAAACCACTTTACTGACGAGATGGGCATAATATATGGTTCAATATATATCGCCCAGGCCTGGTCATACCTAACAGATAGAACTGAATTCGTGGCCATGGAAAGCTCAAGATCTGGTTCACATGCTGTTGGCTGCAGGGTATCGCAGGGATCAGTTCTCTGACCTATTTTATTTGTTATATACATGTTTCCCCTTGGAAAAATCATCAGGCGCCTAGGAATATCATGTCACACAAAGAACTTCTTACTACACGTTCTCTCCGTTCCACAAATACTCATCGGCTCCTTCCCCCTAAGGACAAAGTCACGCATCATTGGGGATAGAGCCTTTTGCGCAGCAGCCCCTCGCTCATGGAATGCCCTCCCTGGCTCCACAAACGACTGATGTTTTTAACCTAGTTTCAATAAAACTACTTATTATTATTAATTTCGGCGGCGAGGATGTGTGAGTGATTTCTGAGTACAATATCTCACCGGAATGGAGTGTGTTTTGGGGGAGTGTGTCGACGAAGCGGCCCTCCTGCATGACACGAGTGATCTCTTGTAGCTGGTGCAGCAGCTTCTGCTCCTCGTCCATGGCCACGGCTCCCGCCACACTGCAAACACACACACACTCGTCACACACTCAGACACACACAAAGAGACAGACGAGAGAGACGCACACCTGTCAGAGCCAGTGCTGGCTGCAGAAATGATCCTCTCGATCACATCCTTCGTCTCGTTCAGTCTGTCCTGAAGCTGAGCCAGCTCGAAATCGGCTGTGAGAGACACAGGCCCGTTACTCAACACGGACACAAACCGCTGATCATCATTGTAAAGATGATGTGTTCGGGTCCATACTTATTTTCCTCTTCGTGTTTTCAGATCTGACCGCAGTGAATCGGCTCTCCGGAGGTTTGCTTGTTTTGCCTTTGGAAGTGATCTTTAACAGACACAAACAAACTCCTTGATAGATGATGATGTATGATAGAACCAGAAGACTGCTTTGTAAATAATCTTCCTGACTCATCTCAGTTCCTCAGCATATCCAATAGCTCAGAAAAATTGATGACGTAACAGAGACTCTGTTTTCTAGCACTTTAGATACCTGCGGGGTCTCTGTGAGGATTTCCAGTCAGGATTTAGACCGTATCATAGTACTGAGACTGCTCTAATTAGAGTTACTAATGACCTG
>JAUCMU010000009.1:269794-293435 GCA_032275025.1 Enteromius treurensis | reverse complement strand
ACTATGAATTCGGACATACTACTCGCCTCGCATACTGTTTTTCACGTACTATATAGTAGAGAAGTAAGCGATTTCGGACGCAGCTAGAGTAATTGTTAGCATTCCGGTTGAATCGGAAATTCATTGATTTGGTAACATTCAATATGAATCCGAGTTAATCTATATTTGTAGCATTTACTTTGAATTTATATTCGTAACATTCATTCTGAATCTGAGATGATCTGGCAACACTGAATAAGGAATAAGAACCGAACTGAAATGGTAGCTTTCAGTTTGTATTAGAATTCATTAGAATTAGCAACATTCAGTCTGAACCAGAGGAACGTCTAAATGTGTATAGTATTTCATCTGAATTCATATTAGCAACATTCAATCTGAATCTGAATTTTTGTCTGAATCTGGGTTGATCTGAATTGGCAGCCCTGGATATTAATCGTGTAAATTCAATTGATAATTCAGTTTTAACGTGAATTCATTTGAACTGGTAAAATTCGGTCTGAATCGGTTCATCTGAATTTGCATACTTTCCTGTATATTAGCAACATTCAGGATGAGTATGAGTTGCTCTGATTCAGAGCTGAACTGAAATGGTGGAATTCAGTTTAAATCTGAATTCATTTTCATTGGCAAAATTCAGTCTGAATTAGATGAATTCAGATGAAGACTGACTCAGTTTAACAAAGTTCTGATCTGAATTGGCAGAGCTGAACTGAATTAGTGGGATTCAGCAATCAGTCTGAATCTGTGTTAATCTGAATTAACAAACTTATGTCTGAATATGTAGCATTAAGTTTGAATCTGAATCAATTAGAAATGGTAGCATTTGTTCAGAATTTTGGGTTCATGTGGATTGGTAGCCTTTGCTCTTAATTTGAATAAGTAACATTCAGTCTTCAAATGAGTTAATCTGAATTGGCATCTTTTGTTATGAATATGAGTTAGCAGCATACTGAGTTAATCTGAACTGGTAACGCATATCATCAGTTGTCAAAAGTGTATCGCATTCTTGAGAGTCTAGATTTAAAATTAGAAGACACAAGATGACATGACACGGCGTGTTAATGTCAGACTCATAAAAGCACACTCTACAACACGCTTCACCCGTCACGTTCACTCTCTGCTCTGTCGTGACCCTGACCTCTGGGCTTCAACCTGGCCGTGTGCCTGCTGTACAGTGACCTCTTTGGACTGCTCTGAAAGGTTGGGTCTGTAACTAGATTCTGAGCTGCTAAAGGTCAGAGGACTTCATCCAGTTCTTTCCGTTTGACAGAGGGGGTGCTGGGTATATTTAGAGTAGCAGGAGAGGGAAGAGGATCCCAATCTTCAGGGAACCTCATCATTAGGGTTGAACCATGACATTAACTACAGTGCCATGCAGAACGTGTGAGTCTGTAATCACTGTGTGAGTGTTTCAGCCGAGCTGCTCTCGGACAGCAGACGCTCCCAGGGACAAAACTAATGTAATATGGGGGGGTAATATTGAAAATTAAAACATAAAACCTTTTTATTTTGCATTTTTTCAGTAGTGGTTTCTCAATTGAAAATAAAAACAATTTAATCATAAAATGACTGTTGTATATTAATGAGTTCAGTTGAGAATAGTATTAGATAAAGCACTAAAATTGAATTGGGAAGCGTACAAAATTGTCATTTTTAATATGAAAATAAATATATATTCTACTCTTCTATAGTATTATACTATGACAACTATGGTGATTATTAAATGAGCACTCTTTACTTTCCTCATTTGCAAACTGAAGAAGTTTGTTTTTAAGGCACTTTACCCCAAACTTTAATTAAACTTGATTTCTCTGTGACTTGAAATAGTGTACAATAGTGTTTTTATGGTCTTAAAATGCAAAACAATAAAGTAAAAATAAATGACTACGCCATCAAGTGTGCTCGCTGCTCAAATCCATAGATACTTTTAGCAAAACATGGCTAAGGGAGGTAGCTCAGTTTCCACCCAATTGTTTTTATGCACATTTTGGAATATTGCACAAAACAACGCTGGATAGAAATGCCAAGATGTGCATCAATTCTAAATATGTGCAGATAAAACTTTGATGAAAACACATTTATTGAATAATTTTGCATCAAATACGCATCAAATGTGATTTTGCAAGGTAGGATGGGATAACTTAACTAACCAGCGGACCGGTTTTTCCCAAGAAGGTCCATCGCTCTATACAAAATGAACTTGCTGAATGCAGAATAAACTAGAATTTGCCACGCTTAAACTAAAGGAAAACTGTGTATGGTATTTTAGGTCATTTGTGAACGTCTAAATAAAACACTTTTCAGCTAAATGGTATATTCTATAAACACGGAATTCTATTGCAGCTGTTACTCTTATTACACATGTATACAAAGCTTTGTATTTTACGCTTGCGATGGAGTGTGTGACGGCACATGCACTGCTGCGGTTGGCAACAGGCCACTGCGGTTGTTATGGTGACCAACACAGATAATTCAGTGCGGAACTTCAATGCTTCTCGTTGGATCTCCAAAGTAAATCTGTCTCTGTCTTCTACTTCCAGGTCCAAGTCGTGATGGTACCATCGGTGAGGACACCATCCGGGCGTCGCTGATCTCAGCCGTGAGCGACAAACTGCGCTGGAGAATGAAAGAGGAGATGGACAGAGCGCAAGCCGAGCTGGACGCCCTGAAGAGAACCGAGGAAGACCTGAAGAAAGGACACCAGAAGCTGGAAGACATGGTGTCCCGCCTGGACCAGGAAGTGGTAAGGACTTTTGCTATTGCTCTATAGGTTGTTCTCCATTAAGATCACACTGTTTTGGAAGAAGCAAAAGGTTTGAAAGTAAAGATCTGTGCCAATCTTAGACTGAGGTGGACAGGAATATTGAGCTACTCAAGAAGAAGGACGAGGAACTGAGCGAAGCTCTGGAGAAGATGGAGAACCAGTCGGAAAACAATGACATCGACGACGTGATCATCCCAACAGCCCCTCTCTACAAGCAGATCCTGAACCTGTACGCAGAGGAGAACGCCATAGAGGACACCATCTTTTATTTGGGAGAAGCCCTGCGCAGAGGAGTCATCGACCTGGAGGTCTTCCTCAAGGTTTGTTCATCCTCCAATTTCTCTCTTTTCAAATCAGTTAACATTTTAATGATTCAAATAAAACGTTCATACAGATACATAATGTGAGAATAGGTTTATTTGAAAGCAGACATTTCGCAGTTTCAGAGACTTGCACTCAAGAGCACGGGCCGAGACGACAGGAAGTGCATCCTTTAGGCTTTCGTTATTTTACAAAAACTCGATGTTTTGTTGTTATTGTGAGTGCACACAAATAAACATAGCACTGGCGCCTCTATCTAGGGCTGCGCGTTTAATCCAAATTCGATTATCATGTGCATCTTGTCTGTAAAACCTGTTCCATGATTAGCAGTCAATCGCCGTCACCTGTTTTCAGATGGAGCTGCATTTACTACATAGAGCCGTAGTTCACAAACACTCTAGGCAATATTGCGTTCAAAATCGAAAGCGTTTTGTCAACGATAAAGGGTTAGTTCACCCCAAAATTAAAATCCTTATCTCGTTCCAAACCCATAAGACCTTCGTTCATCTTCGGAACGCCATCTGTCCCTCCATAGACAGCGACAAAACTGAAATGAAACTTCCTTCATTTTCTTTGTGCAGAAAAAGTATTCTCCTAGCATCGCAAAAGTGAAGTTGAGCCACTGATGTCACGTGGACTGTTTTACCACGTTTCTGGACCTGGGATCATTTCGGTTGTTCTACGGCGGGTCAGATAGGTCTCCGATTTCATCAAAAAGCTCTTAGCGCCTGTCCACACTGAGGCGCGTTTCGCTGTATACGTATACATTTTTTATCGTATTGGCGTTTCGTCCACACGGATCCGGCGTTTTAGAAGACTGAAACCGCTATTTTTTTAAACCGGGTGGATACCAAAGTGGATAAATCTGAAAATGACGTGTGTACAGCTAATCCGTATATTTTGTGAAACGATGATGTCATCAAATCACGCGTCGGCTGCGTCAGTCGCCAACTTCGTCGTCTTCTTCTTGGTTCGTATACAGCGCGCAAGGTTATGCGCATGCTCAAAGTCTTCTTCTCCGTTCATAGTGTATCTCTATGGCAGAATTACAGCGCCCCATACTGGTCTGGCATATATACTACGCCGTCTTCGTGTTTACGCAAATTGTTTTTAGAACGAGGGAAAAAAATGATCGGATAGGGAACGCACCGGCTTCTAAAGTGTTAGTGAAATTGAATTAGCAAGTCATTCATTCTGAGTGTAAATAGACAGAAGCAAAGGTTGTGTAAGATGCAACTAGTCTGGATATGTATTACCCACCTTCCTCTGAAAAATGCAATGTATATGATGGGTGTGAACGCATTCACGAATTTTAGGATGAAGGTTTTGAAGATCAGCCTTTCTTCAAAGCTCTTATCGGTTTTAGGAACCTCTGAGGAGAAAAAACATAGCACAAATGACTGATATTGACACACTGCGTTGTACACATGAGTGAAGGAAGTAGACGGCAAAGAGCACGAGCAATACGCCAGTATGAGAGCGAATCGATGATGACTGACCGAGAACGGTGAGCCAGCGGGCGACGGCGCCGTACACTTCGTCCAGAATCAGAATGACCACCAGGTTTATGATGGCCGCGGTGGTTTTGACTGTCAGCCTGACGTTGGAGCGGGTCATGGGGTTTGAGCTCATAGCCAGAGCGGCTTTGGTCGAGATCCGGTACAGAATCACGCCAAATACAATAGCAAACGTCACACCGATCTGTAAAACAGCCAGATAAACACCAACAAGGCGGCTGTGAAAAAACAAGATGAAATAGTAGAGTGATGCCTTCAAATAAAGCCATGACGGGATGAAAATATTAAGATATAGCATAGTATAGAAACTTTACTGAATTTCCAAAATTGAAGTCCAAAAATTGCAGATGCTGCTTATTTATTTGGAACTTATAAAAGTGACTATGAGTTATTTAGTGTTTTATCAAAATGACACATGGCTTTACTCATGTATATGGAAGTCTTCTGCTATAGGGGCAAAGGTCTTTAAGAGAACCGCTAAAATGTATGATAAAGGTAAATGAAAGGCATGTAACCCCTTTATATATAAAGAAACACATGGACGAGAGACTTCCTGTCTGTCAGATTGCTGTAGCTGGAGGCGTTTTGGCAGTTTCCTCAGTACTAAACTATTTCTGTCACGTGTATTTTTAGGATGTCCCAAAAGCTTCAGTATTTGACCGTCAGGCCGTGATTCTGGGCCAGTGTTTGTTTGGACATTCTGCTGATGACCAAAACATAAGAACCATACCAGCATTTCTGAAGCGCTAGTTACAACAGAGTAATAAATAGAAATAACAGCTATATTACTAGCTATTATTAAACAGTAATTAGGAGATTAACATTTTTATAGTGAATTGATAGTTAATAGTGAGAACTGGACCTTTTAATAAAATGCCGCTGTGTTTATTACAGCACTTTTAAAATATTCTTAGTTAGTTTTTTTTATATATATACACATACAGTATATAAATATGTTGTAAAATGTAACTGACTGCTGTGATCAAAGCTCCAAGTCCTCACACTGAACCCTTGTTTCAACTTAAGAGTAATGTGTTACCCCGGTGACTAAAAATGTTACAGTTCAGTGAACTTAAGTATCCGCGTTGTCACTTAGTGTCACATGATCGTTCAGAAATCATTGTAATGTGCTGATTTACAGCTAAAAAAAACCAAAAACAAATGGTGCTGCTCAATATTTACGGTCATTTCTCGTTATTTGAATGCATCCTTCCTTGATAAAAGCTTATTGAACAGAAGTGCCCTTTAAGCATGGTGTGCACTACAGTAGACAGATCAATTTTTGGCGAACAGCAACAAATCCATTAACAGTACCTAATATTCCTTATCTATTATTGTTTTAAAAAGTATATTTGTACCTGTCTGGATCTCCTGGAATAAAAGACAGAGGAAGATATTCCAGAGGTAGCAGATGCTTCACAGCTTTCCTCAGCCATGGTGAATTTATGATGTCATAGATAAGGAAAACAATGACATGTACAGAGAACAGTCATATAATATGATGGGCAAGGGTCAAAGGTCATCACCCACGGTGGTTTGGATGGTTGAAATGGATTTTAACGATCTGTCCACTCTAGTTGAAACCATGCATCAGAGGGTTAACGTGAAATCATGACGGGCGCCAACATATTCATATTCACATGCTCATATACGGATTGAATATGAATACATACAAGTGTTTTCATCTGTTAGCATTAGTTAACTACATAAGTTAACACGAACTAACAATTAACAGCATGTATTCAGTTAACGCTGACTTTTACCTGTTTTAAATCTAATGTTTGATCTTTATTAACATGAGTCAGCCCACTGTAAAACTAACATAAATACCTTTAAATAAAAATAGATTAGGAAATGCTGTAAAAAGAAATTCCTCATTGTTAGTTTATGTTAGCTAATGCATTGACTAGTGTTAACGAATAAGACTTTATGGTGAAGTAACCCAAATGTGATGTCGGATGACGTACAAACTCACATGAAACATGGACGGCCTTACCATTAAAAGCATCATGATGAGGTTCGTCATATATGCAGGAAATCTGTCTCTACATGTGAGCTTTTCTTTTTCTGGCTAAAGAAGAAAGAAACAAAAAATGAGACAAGTGTAACTAATATTGAGCCACATTTCAGGATTCTAGTAATTACACTTTTACACATTAAAGAATATCTTATTAAATCTGTATTTAACCTCAGACATTCAAATTAAGAAGAGGGTTACACTTTATTTTAAGGTGTCCTTGAGTCATATTAATTAACTGCACATAGTGTTATGATTGGGGTTTGATTTCAGGTACTTGCATGTAATGATGCATAATTAATTGTTATACTATTAAAAACATTCATTACAAATTTACAAAAGAAATCAAACATTAGTTGAATCAATTATTAAACACATATTAAATCACAACCTTTAACAATTACATTACGTCAATAAAAAAGCGCTATATAATAATGTAGTTTATATTTTAGCAGTTTCAAAGCAGCTTCAATATATATATACTGAATATGTAAAGAGTGAGTTGATTTTCACATCCATAGCAAAAACCATGCATGCAGTGTCACCTGTGATTTATGGTCTTTTTTCAGGGATTTCTGCATGACTCTGAATTCATATTCAGCTCGCGGATGATCCTGACAAAAACAAATGACAATATATATATATGTCAAGACTGATACAGAAACAGAGCTAAGAAAGAGAGAGAGCAAGAGAAAGAAAGCTGGCTTTTCTTCAGGTGAGCGTTTTTATAACGTTCAGCGCATGCTAGATCTCTGCTAGAGGAAGGTTTGTGACAGTGGATGAAGTGACAGCGTGATCAGAGCGGATGAAAAGAGTTTAGGATATGTTCAAACCTTCAGTGCTTCCTACACACACCGGGGGAAGAAGAGGACGACAGCGTTACATGACAGACTAGTGAAATGAGCTCCAATGACCATAATGTGTGGCGTGTTAATGTGTGATCAGACCTCCTCTTCCTCGAAGCCCGTCAGATCCCACTCGTAGTTGAGACGCATCTGCCGCCTCTTCCAGTGCTCCATGAAGAACGCGGCTGGAACACACAAGTAATCACATTGACGTGAGGAAATGAGCCCCATTAAACCTCAGACCCACACCTGAGAAACCATTAGGACAGAAGGTGCTAAATGTAGCAGAATGTGATCAAATATTAACATTTTCATTATAAAGATGACTCATTATAATTGTAGAAATGATAGGAGTAGCTAAATCAGACTATATGCGCCGCACGGCTGAATTCTTGGATGAGCGTTTAAATGAGATTCACGACTGCTGCAGCTTTAAGGAACCTATAAAAGCCTACACAGCTTCAGTGGTCTTCATATCTTTGTATTTATACTGGTGGGAGAGCAACAGCTGTCATGACTCTCCTCCAAACAGATGGAAGCACAGTAAATCTCATGTGTGAACTTCTGCCCTCCGAACAGAGCTAAAGCCAGGGACTTCCTGTCCAAATCCCTAAGCGGACGACACTGAACAGAACAGAGAAACGCTACAGAAACAGGTTTAAAAGGGGGGATCGGTCACTCAGACACACAGGAAACAGCCAAACAGATGATAAAAACCACAAGACGGAGACATGTTTAGCTCCGGACAGAGAGAACCAGGAGATATAGAGACTGTTAGAATAATCCATGGTCTCCGGTTCTCCATTCTCCAACAAACACACGGCGACAAGTCACTATAAGTGCTGCGCAGTATTCTGTGAATCTATTCAACACAATCAAGCTCATTACACCTGTAGTTAATGTACAACGTGATGGAAAAAAACCCCAGTAGCATTAACATTAAGTAACATGAAAGAAGGTTCTTCAGATTAAGAAAGAAGTGGTTCTCGGTGGAACCAAAAGCAGTTTTTTCTGTGGCATCGCTCTGAAGAACCTTTCAAGCATCAAAATGTGGTACCACTTTATTTTAGAATCACCTTGTTACATGTTAGATGTACTTCATATAGGAATAACAGTATCATCCTCAGCAAAACGCAGTCGAACAAGGCAGTGCAGAACATGTTTGTGCACACAATAACAATGACTTGAGAACTGATACGCAGACGGAGCAGAAGGAGCTCTGATCTCACCCCACAGTGCCATGAAGATGGAGAAGAAGACGGTGGCAGGGTTATCGAACAGATGACTGGCCCGGGCCGTCCCGCACGCCATGCTCAGGTTCCAGTAGCTGCAGACGCGGTCACACAGTGGACACATGGTGATGTTCTTCCTCTGGTCACAGATCTCCATACTGTAACAAACCTCAACTGATTACCACAAGACATTTGCGCTGTCTTTTTAACATGCTGTAATGAATATATGTTATTTTCTAAAGTGTTCACTCCCATTCCTTCTGCGCTCACATTATAAAGCCCCATTTTCAACAAGACTAAAATGCTTTCATATTGGAGCAGGTGATGATCAATATTCTCTTTCAGCCCCAAAAGTGAGTTGAGGTTTCACTGCTCTTCTCGGTCTGTCATAATATCCTGACAGTGACACACTCCAGAGGGACTTGCACACAGATGTTTGGTTTTATATGCTCTTTCTCAAAGTCTGAGGGTTTATATTGAGAACAGGGGACTCGTACTTTATTACCCAACGGTATTTTTTTGCTGTCACAAAGCAAGAAAAGCGTTATACAACCGTACTTAACTGAGACGTGAGACAGGAGTTAGCAGCTCTTCCAGTTATTAAAATAGACCTTGTCAAAGATGTTTTGAGGAACTACACTCTGAAAAGTTTGGAGAACCCCTCATGAGAGGAAAGAGACCATTCCTTCATCCAGAATCACTCCAGACCCTTTAGATTACCAGCTCCATGTTGGTTCTTCTCTTAGGGTTCAGGTCAGAGGATGGGACAGCTATGGCAAAAGCTTCATTTTGAGCTCAGAGACTAATTCTTGTGTTTATTTTGATGATTGTGTTTGGATTATTGTCCCAGTGGAAGACTGGGCCCCACGGCCCCTTATAAGATTTCTCAGTCAGTTTCAGTGAATTATTGATTTGTTATCTGTTGGTATTTGATAGACTCCATGATGCCATGTGTCTAAACAAGATGTCCAGGACCTCCAGACGAACTATAGACCAACAACATCAAAAACACAGCAGTATACTTCATTGTACACATGGAGTACTTTTTATCCCTGCGTTCACCAAACCCATCTTGAGTGATTGCTGCTAAAAAACTTTTTTTTTTTTTTTGTTTCATCCAATTATAGAAGCCAATTTGTAGTTCCAGTCCTGTCTGACAACTGAACATGCTAGAGATTGTTTTTGGACGAGTGAGGAGAATTTTTCTTAAGCCCTCCCAAACAACATGTTTGACTATTTTTTTAAAGGTTTTCTGACCCTGAGACCATTTTTCTGCACTTCTCCAGCTGTGGTCCTTGAAGAGTCTTTATCCACTCAAACTCTACTCCTTGCCGTGTATTAAGATGATAAAGACACACTTCCTCTTCCAGGCAGTTTCCTAACATTGAGTGTTGATTGGAAATTCTTCATTATTTCTCTGACGGTGGAAATGGAAATGTTCACTGCTCTAGCTCTTTTCTTAAAGCAACTTCACTCATTTGTGAAGCTCAATTATCTTCAGCATATACGAAATATATTATTTGGTTTTTCTCATTGTGTTGATGATTAAGGGATTTGGGGCTTTGTTTTCCCTCCTATATATATTTCTGTGAAACAGGAAGCCAGGGCTGGATGTTTTCAAGTTCATAATCACCCTGGAGTGCTCAAAATTGTGAATATGAATGGGTATATACTTACTCTTACTCTATACACTTTACTCATAAAAAAATGTTAGGGGTGCCAATAATTGTGGCCAACAAGTATTGAAGAAAAACATTTATTTCACAATAAAATGTTCTCCTCATTTCAATTGTTTTAATTTAATGATAGGTTCGAACTTTACATTTTTTTGGAATGAAAGATCAAAAGGATAAGCAATGCAGATTTATTTTCACATCCACCTTTACTTAGATTTACCAAGGGTGCCAGTATTGGTGGAGGGCACTGTATATTTTAGTTTGTCCATGGCAAAATAAAGTAACCATTTTGCTTTTGAAATCGGACCCTCTTCCTAAGATGTAACAAAGTGCCCACTAAACATTTGGTTACTCTTCCACTGACCTGGGAATGTCGTCATCAACAGTAACACATCCATAGAGGAATACAATGACCCCCACTAAGGAAGCAGGGATCAGCATCTGGGTGTAAATGCCAAGCCAGGCAAAGTACAGACCGATCTTCTCTCCGAAGTACTTCCTGTAAGATAACTGAGATGTTTCACACACAACCTAAAACACTGACACATCTGAGAGTTTGAGACTTACCTGACTAAACCAATGGGCTGGTACTTATAAAAGACACTGTAGCTGGCCCACTCTTCATACAGCAGCTGAAATAAATGCATGATGAAACGTCATTAGTAAAAAGAGTGATTGGTCTTGATGGCATCCTGCTACTGTTGAGAAATATGGTTTGGGGTTTTGTCAAAAGGCATGATTTAAAATCAATTTTAAACTTGTGACTCCGGTTGCTTAATAACATCTGATTCTGTTTAAAGTCTCAGTCTCAGTCTGAAGTCAAAATAAAATATAGACGGAACAAAAACTCACCTTTCTGTCATTTGGCTCTGCGTTTTCCCCTTCAACATCGCCCTGTAAGGAAAGAAACACGCATATGTCAGCGCTAAAAAGATTTGCATCTATTAATCAAGCAAGAAGTTGGACAACTGGTCTGTACTTACACCTCGATAAGTCTAGGTGTCACTATAATAACGCAACAGTGTTGATCAGTTCTGTACAGACAGCTTAAGAGGCTTCGAGATACAGTAGTTCAACAGAAGTACTTACATCATGTAATGGATAAGCAGCCAAATAAACGCCGCTCCCCAGCAGACTAGTTATTCCTGAACAACGTGTAAAAAAGACACACTGGATGACGCAAATGAATCGGCCATAAAGTTGGGTAGTCAAGGTTAGCTAGTAAAGGTTGGTTCTATTTCATTTATAGTTCTCTCAATGGTATAGACAAAGCAGAAGCTTACCCATGCTAAATTTCGCTTTTGTGCACTTGGTTCGCTTCAAAACTTCAAACACCTGCAATAATACACATAATAAAACATTAAAGTCCAAATATTCAGATGTTTCAATATGGCTTTAATGACAAATTCTTTATACTTACTAACGAACTTCTTGTTTTGCTGTCAAAAAAGGAATCTTTGTCAGACAAATCAAACCTGTAACAATAAAGTAGACTTTCATTTGATTTATTAGTACATTTTTGCATGTTAAGGCCCATTCACACAAATCACGTGCGTAAATGTCTTTGTAAATCCCCGAACAAAAGTCAAATGCACTCAACATACCAAGCGGTGATTTGATTTTTGTGTGCTGTTACACCACTTCCTCATGTTAAGATAAAACGGAAGTATACTCATGGCTTAACTAAAGAATATATTCGTTGGCATGAAGGGGTCCGGAGGTATGTGCTGTTCTATTTTCAATAGCTCTCAGTGTGAATAGGCCTTTATGTCTTTGAAAGTCGAGGATAATGAAAGTTGAACAATGGTCCAGCTATGTGAAGGTCACAAATCACCTGAATGCCTAACAGTACATGTAACAGACATTTAGATGTTTTTCATGCTTGAGAAAGGATGTTGTTGTGGAAGCAGACACTAACAGATGCTGCTTTTCCCTGGAGAACGGGTACGAGAGGTGCTTCACTTTCTGCATCCTGTTCTCTTCTAAGTTTGGATGAAGAGGATCTGTTAGTTTGCTGATGAACACGTTCATCTTTTCCATAACGCCGCTGCTGTGCTTGACTTCGTACACCTGCAGTAAGAGCACAGCGTCACATTTACTTATCACATCACATCAGGCTTACACACAGCAGCCGTGCATGTTCATCTGGACTGCCAAACGAACGTTACTTTTTTGGTAGGCATCTTCAGCTTCATGAATTCCGCCTCTCGACAGAGAACACTCCACGGAGCATGGATCTTCACAAAGCCCACCCCAGGAGTCTTGGTCTGAAAACACAGAACAGTCGTTAAAGGAATTTGTTTCTGCAACTTTCACACCGGCAGTCACCTGTACAAGCGACACCACACTGATCTCTGCAATATTCTAATAATACAACAACTGAACCACACACCTACTAATAATCTGGGTCCAAGCATTTATTTGCCATTCAAACTGAAGTCAATTTAAAAGCTTTCTTACCCTGGAACATTTATAGCATTCGTCTTTCAGTTGAAACGATCGATCATTTAGAACTGACTGTTAGCCACCCCCCAGAGCATTAGAAATTCATGAATCCTCAGAATGATTTGAACACAGTTTGAGACGTTGTAACTTTGTGCACACAATGCATAGAGATGATATTCATTGGGCCATATTTGACAAATTTAAAATATAGTTTTTGCTAGTATGGTCTAGACTAGAGGTCTTCACATGTCCACCCAAACCTAAGGACTCAGGACCTGGATGGGTTCAGGTCATATTTAAACGTTAAGCCGGGTCAGGACTGTGTTTATCTGAGAAATCCCAGGTGTGATTAGAGTCAGTGTATGTGTGTTTTATAAAATGGATGTACCTGATGTACTGTATTTGTTTCGTTTCTGTCTGTTTTTGTTTCGTTTTCATGTCCTCCTGTGTTGGTTTCGTTTTGCCTTTCCACATGTATGCCTATATGTAGTAGTTCCTGTGATTATTAGTTAATCAGCTGTGTTGTATTCAGTTCATTAGTTCCATGTGTATTTATATCATGTCTGTTTTCGTTTGCCCTTGTCCGTGGATCGTGTTGTTAATAAGTTCTTAATTTACGCCTTTGTTAAGAAGCTTTGTAATACAACCACAGCACGTAGCAGTATTACCATAGACTAGCCTTTACCTGTCATTCAGGGACTGCGTGACTTCGCCTGCAGATTATTTATAACTAAGCGACAATTAAAATTTTGGTGCGACCAAGCCTCCTCTGATCCACCAATGATTAAAAGGATGTGACATGCGGCCAGGTAATGGTTTCCCAAACCAGGAATTTGTCCTCTGCATTTAACCCATCCAAGTGCGCACACACAGAGCAGTGAGAAGTGAACAACCACACACAGTGCCCGGGGAGCACTCGCCTCAGTCTTGTATTGAAGGTGGAGAGAGCGCTGGTTATTCACTAACCCCACCCACAATCCCTGCTGGACCTGGACCAACACCCTATCCATTAAGCCATGACTGCCCCAATTAGTCAATTATTCGGGAGCAGCCTTTGTTTGCAATGCATCCTTCCACGCTGTTACGGAGCCCCTGTTCATTACTTATTCTTAACTATTCACTATGCACGTACACTTCATGTTCACTAGGCACAGTTTTCACTTTATTGCACTTTATTTTGATAGTCCACTCTAGATATTCTACTAACTATAAGTAACTTTGTTACTAGGGGTGTGACGAGATCTCGTGGCACGAGATGTGACTGGTCTCGGGAGAACTTGGCGACATCCTCGCGATAGTAGTATGATATGGTGCAACAAATCTCCGACAGAAAACTGCTGCCGCGTTCTATTTATGATGTGCAGACGCAAATTCAAATGGTTTTCAATAGTTGCTTTATCGCGTCCAGTGTAGGCAGACTTAGGGCCAGGGTGTGCTTCAGTTTCTGCGCTCCGTCTCGAATGAGCTCGACACAAGCACAATACCACCTACTTGAGTGGCACTCTTTCAGCATTTTTCGAATTCAAAGTATACTTTGGCCTTTAAGTTGGGACGCCATTTAATGTAGACGAGTTTGTTTTGGTATTCGGCCCGTTTTCTGAAGCTTTTTTGAAAAATCGCTTACCCTGCTTTTAAAGGGATATTTGTGTTATTAGTTTTTATTTATTTATATTGTTATTGTTAGTCCTATATTATTCACACATAATTCACTAAAGAAGTTAATTACAAAATGCAGCTACATTTTTTTTTTTTACCAAAATACTATTTTTACAAATATATTTTATCACTGAGGATTTATTTTAAAAAGTCTAAAAATCTTGTCTCGTCTCATTCTCGTGAACCCAGTGTCTCGTCTCGTGGCATAAGTGGCTCGTCACGCACCTATTTGTCACTACTGTACCTGTTAACTAATTCTAATTCGCAGCTACATGTTTACTAACTCTCAGAGTAGACTGTTAGAGTAGATTAAGATTGTATATACTTGTTGTAGACCCATCAAAATAAAATGTTAGAAGATTATAAGATATTAAGTCTATGCTTACTGATGAAGTCTCCTATAGAGTCTCCTAATACTCTAATGACTGCTAGTTGACATGTAGTTGCAAAGTTAGAAGAATGTCTAAAGTGGACTATCGAAATAATAAATTCACTTGAAGATAGTAATTAGCCGTGGTATCCAGTCCAAATGGGTCTGTGACTCCTGGCTGGGTCAGGGTCCTTCTTTCAATTAATTGAGGGGCCCGGGCCAGTTCCGGGTAGTATATTTCTGGTTGTATTTTGGTTTGGAAAAAACTTTAAACCATGCAGACACATTTTCACTAATGAAAGAACATTAGCACAAACCCAACAGAGTTCCATCATTAACACGTATTTAAAAAGAGCAAAAGCAGAAGCAATGGAATCAGGAAACAGCCCAAGCCTGAGCGGGTTGCCTACACACCCCTCACAGCATGTGCACTACGCTCCAGACCACATGTGACCGGACGCTTATGCCCTACATAGACCCCAGCACAGGGATCCCATGTCAGGATGAGTCTCACAGCCAAAAACAAACATCTCAACAGCTGTGATCATCATTACTGTCACTAATTAAGAAATTTGCAGGGCATTTCATGACATAACCACATGACCAGGACTACATATGGCTTTATATGCATTCATGTGGCAGTTATGAGAGGTTGTGCTATACTGTCACAGTTAACAGTTGCTGTAAGATTACACAATATAGCCTTCCTACACAATCCTGCCACTTTATTCACAAATAATAAAGAGAAAGAAATGATTTCATGTCAGATGGTCACTTGTTTCTGTCATTTTACTATTTGGAGCCGAATGAATGTTCAGTTCTTGAGTTATCTGGGATCATGTGTTGCTGCTGTCGAAGCTGTGCCAGAACTGTTTTCCGGCTATCACGTGTCAAATCTGGTTTTAAATCACAAACAATCTCACATGATTTATTTGATCACTATTTAAAAGCAATATTGACTTTCTATTTAAATTAAAATGTTTAAGAATATTCTGTAACACTTTATTTTGATAGTCCACTTTAATTATAAGTAACTTTGCCCCTACATGTCTATTAACTCTAAGAGTAGACTGTTAGGGTAGGTTAAGGGTTAGTAGACCTACAAAGATTCTGCTAGTCAGTATGTAGTGTGCTGGGGACCCATCAAAATAAAGTGTTAGAAGATTTTAGACAGTCTACTAATACTCTAATGACTGCTAGTTGACATGTAGTTACAAGGTTACTTACCTGTACTGTTAGTATAATGTCTAATGTGGACTAATGGAATAAAGTGTTACTGAATATTATTGCGTTAAATTAAGGATTAAAGCTCTGTCAGTTATTATATTCCAGAAACATAAACAAGCTGGACATGAGGGACTAGATACTACAGAACTTAAAAGTGAGAAAGAGAGAGCCCTAACAGATGCGTCCAGAGACAGGGGTGTAAGGGATTAACAAGATATGAGGACATGGGAAAAGGACTATAATGGGATTAAAGAAACATCTAGATCAAAAGTAGGGACTTTAAAGCTCATAGGAGCTTAGTCCGGCCAAGTTACCTTACTACTCGCCTTTTGGGAGGCGGGCTTAACCTGCGTCTCTCAGATGCCTCTGTATTTCTGTGAAAAACAACGTTACAACACTACAACACTTTGGTCTGTGTGACTCCACCCAGTTTATAGTATTTCAACACCCCAGGTTGCCAGTCGGTGGAAAACACAGCATGCCGCAGCCAGGGAAGCCAGTCAGCGAACCAGGTCAGAGATCACAGAGACTGCCTGACCTAAAAAGCTCCATGATCAGAGGAAAATCGCGTTTGGACTGCAGGACCCATCAACATGATAGTTAATATAGTCAATGCCACACAATGTACTTTGAAGTCAGTCGATGACAAAACTAGTTTATTCTTTTAATTATTCTTCAGTTTATAGGACACAGTTTATATATCCAGATGTGAGAATCCATGGAAAGCTTGGATTTGGGTGGACTTAATAAAGTCACTTCTCCAGTTACTTCAGGAGCACAGATGAAATGTTCTTTTACAAAGAAGTGAGGTGCTACTGTATTTTTAGCTCCAGTTCTTCTATCTGATTGGCTGAACAGCGTTATCAATGTGCTGCTAGCCAACAGCAATGAGACGTTTGACTGGTTGTATTTCTGTACAAACTGTTAAATTGATGATGCCTTATTAGGGTGATAAAGCCCTCCCTACACTAACCCTACCCAATACTTTTTTTCTTTTTCTTCACTGACTTCACTTACATTATCCCAATCTACTTTGAGTGACTATCCCAATCACATGATGGTGGGTGGAGTTAAGTGTAAATAGCCTTTGCCAACAAGACCCTCCAAAAAATGAGCACAGCCACACCACGCTGCAGTACTGAATATTGCTGATCACCTGAAGCCTTGTGTCTACGGCTCAGTCACAGCCATGATGATATTCAGTCCAACATCAAACTAGCTAATGTCAGAAGTCTTATATTGAGCAGTATTTAAGTGAACACAACTTCAGTTCAGCTCCTAACAGGTGTTTTGAGGTCTGCGCGTCTCATGTCACAACCGGTGCAGCGTGACACCACAATGTGTCTTTTGTGGCTCTTTTTTATGGTGAAACAGCTGAGCTCAGCCAAAAGACAAAGCAAAGCTCCAGCAAACAAAAGCCTTGCGGAGCAGGAATGCAGGCAGGATCCATCACACGTACCTCCTCGTCCCGCTCCAGCTCCAGGCCCATCTCCAGCAGGTTCCTCTCGAACTCCTCACGCCGTAAGCACTTTTCGTCGTCGTGGTGGTCCATGCTGAGGTCAGGTGAGCCGGCTTCGGGGTCCTCTCTGGTGGCGGCCGCAGGAGGCGCTCGACCCCTCCGCAGGGTGCGGGTGAAGGCATTGTCTCTGAGGCGAGACGCGTGCCGCCGCGAGCTGCTGCTCTTCTTGATGTGGTAAGTGAGGATGTAGTCCACCCGCCTCTTACCATCCTGGAAATACAGCCCCCGCCGGCATTGTGTGTTCTCCTCCGGAGCCAGAGACTTCAAGAGCTGGGAGGAGAGGGGAGGACCAAACATGAGCCAGGCTGGTGTGTGTATGTTTGTGTGTGTGTGTGGGCCAGCGTCCAGTGAAAGGTCAAGATACTTGGACAGCATCTGAACAGGGGCGAGGACTCGGCAGCTTTAAGAATGAGTGTGATTGTTTGTTAGACCTCACTGTCAGGTATAAAATCATGAGCTGAGCAAGTAAACACTGGTTTAAAATGGGCAATATTACGATGAGGATTAATAGCCTACCATACCGGTCTACAATAGATGGAATTTATGCTTCTCATGACTTTGAAAACCTTGAAAAGAAGTGTTCTGCTGAAGTGCTTGAAATAAGTTTACAGACAAATATAAAAGATATTCTTCACTAAACTAAAGGGACGGTTGAAACTGAAAGAAAAGCTGCTGTGTGAAAGCAGTGTTGCTGGAGAGGATGTTCTATGTGTGTCACAACGTTATTCTCAAACATAAATGTAAGTTATTCCACTCTTACACAGTATAATGAAGAATGGGTTCAAAACTGTGACTGTTAGTGTATTCTGATGCTTTGTCATCAAGACTACAATACTCCTACTAGCAGGTATTCCTTTGGATGTTGCGTAGTTTTGCACAGTTTTAAATCCTGTTAGTAAATGAACAAGAACCTATCTACAAGAACAAGAACCTTACCAAAGTTGAAAAGGGACACAAAATAAATGACGGTTTAGTTACTGAATATGTATACAATAACCAACAGTAAACGCCCAGCAGTCTGTAGTAAATTTAAAGTGTCTAACATGTAATAAAAGAAAGATAGGTCCAACTTTATATAGTCTTTATATAGCCTTCTTTAATAATAATATCTGCCAAATTCATATTTATTTAGTCATGAAAATTATTTCATAAATTAGCTACTAGTATATTGAACACAAACGTGTGAGCTCCTAAGCTTGTGCTGAGGTAAGGTTTAACTTCAGACGAAGGAGCACAGTTATGGTTTAATATGAACTTCTGTGAAACAAAGTAAGAATTATTTATCTGTTATATCACCCCGAGGTCAGCATGAAGTGTCCGCAGTCCTGTCACTGTATTCTCTTTTTGAAGAGAGATGTGGTTAATATTCAGCACATCAGAGATCTCCCGTAACGCCGCAGTCCCACTGAAGACGGACCTATGTGATGTTTGACATATGCCGCTAATATACTGTCTGACATGAGTAACCTTGACCCTGAGAGTGTGAACTACGGCGACAGCTATGGGCTCTTCTTACAGTTACGGGAACCGCAGTGCAAGCAACTCTCGTAAGTAACACAGCAGAACAAAACAACCGTGTATAACATGAGCGTGATATATAATTTTGACATTGCTATGGACAATAGGCTAATGTAAGTACGGTAAGCGGATATCTGTGTTGCACATGCGTTTCAATAATAATGCACAGCACAATACGAGTGTTCCCGATAAAATGCAGTCTGAACTTTAGCACTAACAAATTATGCGACAGTAATCTTAGATAGAACATATTTTTTGTAGTCCGTATTCGTGAGGTCAGCTGTTTTTGTAGAGCGAGTGCAACTGATCCAGCAACTGCTGACTGTGTTATGAGGTGTAACATTTCCTCTGGCATCCCCCTTCATCTTATGTGGACATGTGCCCATATTTTAGGAGCAAAAAGAATTAGTACATATAGATCTAGCATGTGCTCAGGCACTTTACCTACTGATCTCTACTTATGCATCAATGAAGTAGTGAAATAGTCAATGAAGCAGTAAATAATAGTCGGTTAACAGCCGATATTGCACGTACACTATTTAATCTAAAGTATTGATGTCTAAAACTTCCTAAACCGTCACTGGCCTCACGCTTACCTGCAATTTTCCATGAAAGATCACGTCCCTTAAGAAGTGTGCTTGTTTGGAGGCAGTTGTAGGTTGAGAGGCAGTACCTTCATTCTGGGGTAAATCCATCTTCCACTTGAGAAAAAAGAAACCTGCCTCGCTCTCTCGTAATCTTTAACTTTGTTTTCTGTCTGTCTGTTCTTTCTGTCTTTCAGAATGAAGCAAGCCTTAAGTCACAAACTGATCTCTGTAGTTACTTGAGAGGAGTGAGAGGAGCCAGGCGCTAATATTAGACTCAACTATAAAGCCATACATCAAAGCCTCCAAGATGCCCTTGCTCCAGCCCCTCACTCTCACGCATCGCTCTGTGTTTATTGTAAAATAATCATATAATATCATCTCCACAGTGCATTGACTTGACATCAGTTGGAACAATTTGAGTAAAAAAACAACACTAAACTTACAATAGAATCTCGAAGATCATATCCAATGTCTTCTATTGCTTTGAAACTGATGATGTTCATTTGCTTTTCCTTCACAGAATGAAACTGTTCGTTGTTCATCGTGGCTGTTTGTGTTTCCAGCACTGGACCTCTGCAATAGATTGTGCATCAGAGTTTAACCTGTACATAAAAAGAAACATGACATACAGGTAAATAACCAATTCTGAGTACAATTAACCTGTTAAACAGAGCTGCTAGTTGTCTTTATTGGACAGGCTCATGGCCATGCTCAAGCTTGAAAGAGTTTGGCAGTCTATCCACTTCATTCCTAAACATGGAAGCAAGTTCATGGACGAGACTTCCAGTTCATTAGCTGGAAATGTTGGGATGTTTCTTCAATTTGAATACTGAAAACTAAATGACTTTCAAATCACATAAGCCAGTATTTTATTCATAACTGAACAGAGATAACATTAAATGTTCTGACTGAGAAATGTTACATTTTGATGAGCTCATTTCAAATCTGGTGTCTGCTAAAGATCTCAAAATAGTTGGGACAGCGTCAGGTTTATCATGGTGTAGCATCTACTCTTATCTTCAAAACAGATTGAAGACATCTGGGCATCGAGGTTACGAGTTTCTGGAGTTTTGGTGTTGGAATTTGGTCCCATTTTCATCTGATATAGGTTTCCAGCTGCTCAAGAGTTTGCGGTCATCTTTGACATATTTTTAATTTAATTATGCTCCAAATGTTCTCTATAGGTGAAGGATCTGGACTGCCGCGGGTCAATTCAGCTCCGGACTCTTCTACTGGAAGTCTTGCAGTACGTGGTTTAGTATTGTCCTGCTGAAATACACAATACCTTCCCTGAAATATGTCATCTGGACGGGAGCATATGTTGATCTAAAACCTTTATATATGTTTCAGTATTCACAGTGCCTCCAAAACATGAAGCTGCTCATACTGTGTACACTTATACACCACCATACCATCAGAGATGCTGCTTTTAAACAGAACACTGATAACACACTGAAGATCTCCTCCTCTTTAGTTCATAGACCACTTGTCCACTTTAAAACAGTCCATTTTAAATGAGTCTTGGCCCACAGGACACGATACGAATGGACCATGTTCGCATATCATGATAGAGCTTTAGTTGTTATCTGCAGATTACTCGGAGGATTGTGTTTACCGACAGAGGTTTCTGGAAGTATTCCTTGGCCCATTTAGAAATGTCAGTGACAGAATCATGTGATGAAATGAGCATCTTTCAGCCTTGTCCTTCACACACAGAGGTTTCTCTGAATCTTTTGATGATGTTATACACCGTAGATGATGAGATTTACAAAGCCTTCGCAAATTTAACATTGAGGAACGTTGTTTCTAAATGATTCCACAATCTTTTTACGCAATCTTACACAGTTTGGAGAACCTCGGTCCATCTTTACTTCTGAGAGACTCTTCTTCTCTAAGACATCCCTTTTATAGCTGTTAATTAACTTAATTAGTTGCTAGATGGTCTCCCAGCTGACTCTTTTGTTCAATTTTTTGCTTTTTCAGCCCTTTGTTGACTTTGCGCCAATGTTATTGAGACCTGTTGCAGAAATTGTTTTGAAAATTGTAAAACCTTCTTTGTTTAATAATGTTTTATGTTCTCTATGTTCTGTTGTGAGTAAAGTACGGGCTCATGTCAAAGCCTTTTAGTTTTCCTTTTATTCAAATTTAAAAAATCCAACCATTTCTGGAATTTTTGTGGTAAATGACTAGTGGCCAAGTCATTTCTGTAGTAGGCCTACATGTCAATGCTATAAAATCATAATCTGATATCAAATGTTTTTGGTGGATTGAAGATGAGAAGATCAGAGACTGCCCTAAATGATTATCCTCACCACTATCACCATGAAAAAGGTTTTTATTGGTGTAGCAACCAGAATATAGTACCCAAGGGTGTTGAAGTACCCCACCTTTGACAAGGGAAGCACCTTCATCAGCGAGCAAACAGCTGCTGGAGAACCACAGACAGCAGGAGCGCTCTAAATGCAATTTATCTGCCCTACAAACACTCAAACCTGACACAAACTTCTGGACTAGGTTTGAGGTCATATTTAGAGCTGCTCAATATTAAACTGTCACAAATAAAAATCCTCTTTCCTCTCTCTCCTGTCATTATTATTAATCAGAATCTGTAACTGATTAAGGCCGTCTGATCACTAATACGGGTATCTCTCAGGCAGAACGGGGTAGATTACTGACATTGAAATAAGTTACAAATTCCATGACAAAAATTGCAATTAAAGTATTAAAGTATTTCATAATATTACACATTTTAGGTAATATAATTAGACTACTTTTTGATTAGTTTTAGGTCCTCTTTATCACATTACAATAGAATAATATTGTACCATATCGATATAATATTGCAAAAAGAAAAATAACAAATTATATTCCATTTGTTGTTAGATACAAAATTAAGTGCATTAAATATAACATTACATTATCATGGTTTTCCAAACTGGGGGTTTTAAAAGAAACGCAGGGGACTGGTGAGTTTAATGAAAAGCAAATACTTAAATAATTAATTTTAAAATAACATCAGTCAAAATAAGACACTTACTAAAATTGTATTTGTTTATTTGCATATCTTGTTACCATTAACCGACATCAGAGAACAGCGAACATACAAATGTGAGATGTATTTTTAAATATCAGGGGTACTACAAGTAAATATTGTACATCCTTACATTACATGTAAATAAGCAATAATGTGAATTTGTGCATTTTAATATGTTTAAAAGTCAACAGCCCTCCAATATCATAGGAACACATGGTTTTATGATTTATAAGCATGATAATTTTTATTTGAATTACCACTGAGGGGTTTATTTAATTCTCAGTGATAATTCAAATAAAAATTGTCATGCTTATCAGTAGTTCCCTATCAGTTGGTCACTACGAGTCATGTCAGTGACCGACGAACTGGGATCTCACCAGAGAAACCAATCTACTTTGAGAGTAACAAAACGAGCCAATGAACATCGGCATGTGCTGACTGCGTCCAGCTGCAGCTGATCACAGCATGATGATTGTAAGTGAGCAGTGGATGCATCATTCATATTTTCCCTTCAGAGCCGAGTGGCGGTGTATCAATACTGCTCTCTACTTGCAAGAGAATGAGCAAGTGCGGGCGTTACAGCAAAAAATGTGGTGGTTTGATGGATCTCCATCAAGATGGCGACGGCGGCGACAGCGTGGTACAACTGCGGGACAGAGTCTTGCCCGATCGATCAGAGAGCCTTTGAGTTATGCTCAATTGAGGATGAACTTTCAGTTCTAGAGTCACAAATACAAGGGCTTCTTGAGAAACACTCACAGTTATGCGACCAGAAAACTATGTTGGAAACTTCTCAAGTTAAGGACACTTTACGAGAACATCGCTCTGAAGCACCGACAACATCTACACCGCGGATTCTCATTTCTGAGAGGAATATACCTCGGACAAAGACGGTAGAAGCTTGTTTTACACC
>JAUCMU010000009.1:236217-269694 GCA_032275025.1 Enteromius treurensis | reverse complement strand
GTCATGCAGTGTGAAAACCCCCTGTCGCCGATCTATCATGCAGTGTGAACACAGCAGCGACTGAATGCTCCCCCAGATAGTCATGCAGTGTGAAAAGATCTGTGACGCGACTAGTTTGAAAATCATGCAGTCTGAACTCAGCATTAGTCTGTACCTCATTTGACTGTCACTATAGTAATAACTATACATTACGCAGAAGTTACCCCAAACCAAACCCTAATCCTAACACTAACCGTAGTTAGTTAGTACATGTAGTTAAATAATTAATATAATAAATTGCAACCATATTTTTCTAGCTAAAACTTTGACAGCCAATCAGAATCCATCCAGCTTCAAAAGAGTAAAGCTCATGTGGTTCTGCCACCCTGATCTTCTTCAAGATCCTCTGGACATCCTTTAATTCACTGCTGTAAGTTCACTCTAAAACACTCCTCCTTGATTTGAACTTGAAAACACACAAGGATTGAGGGAAAGAGCACAGAAAAGTCCTAGAGGAAAAGCCGCCACGAGGGCATTGAGACTAATCATTTTGCAGCGAGGCTCTGACCACACACATCAAGTGACCCAGTCAAAGCTCTAAATATCTAAATAAAGATATTTACTTTAAATAAATATGATTTTGGTTTTTAGGTGAAAAGTGAGATTAAATATAAATATACATATATATATATATATTTATTTATTTATTTATTTATTTATTTTTTATTGAAATGATAATCAAGGACTTTTTAGATGTTCTTTAGTAAATGCATCAATATGGAGCTTGTTTGGAGCAATGTGTACTTGTTTAAAATGATAGGCTAAGTAAAATATATTATTAAAAAAAATAATAGAAGTCTATTTAAGTGTGTTTAGAAACATAGTCATGAAAGTTTTGCCTGTTTCGTTAATATTATCGTGGTATTTGCAAGCACTTCTATTCACAAGGGTCAGTAATATCATGGTCAGAAATGTCCCCTTCACAGATCTGTCCATCAAAGTGCAGAATCATTTCGATCTCCTCAGTCTGGTTAAAGTTTTCTCTACACTGCACAGCTATCACAATCAGTTCAGTTCCGATGATCCAGAACCAAACGATAAAGTCACAGAGCCGGTGAATTCAATTACGTTTAAAAGGAGTGTTAAAAGCAGTTACCTAAAAAAGTTTACGTTTATTTTGAATGCCTTATAGAAAATGTGATTTACCTCAGACAGTAGGGATGAAAGGGTCCGGTAAGAGTCTGCAGGTGAAGCGGATCCGAGTGGGTTAAGGAGACATCGCTGAGTGCGAATCTTAAGAAAAGGCACCGAGGAACAGCCTCCCTGAAAGAGAGAGAGCGAGCCTGTGACGATCTATCTATCTATCCATCATCTCATATATGCCATTAAAAGTGTTCTTAACCCGTGCTGTGTGTG
Organism: Enteromius treurensis; assembly: GCA_032275025.1. Classification (NCBI taxonomy): domain Eukaryota; kingdom Metazoa; phylum Chordata; class Actinopteri; order Cypriniformes; family Cyprinidae; genus Enteromius; species Enteromius treurensis. The sequence continues at coordinate 268,299 of JAUCMU010000009.1, read as the reverse complement.
GTTTGGATGGGTTTAATTATCATGGCTGTTCTCTGGAGTGACCGAGTCCCTCAGAGATCTGACCCTGGATATAACAGATCGTGGGAAGGACATCGCATCCTATGTTAGAGTTAAAGTCCTGTTTACAGACTCTTAGATAAAAAGCTGCCGTGGTGATTTATGCACAGGAACATCTTCCCCCTAAAATATCCTCATTTCGAGCCCTAAGTGCTAAAACACAAGGGCTGTATAGTTTTCGTTATCACGTGATATTTGTATCGAAGTTTAAACTTGTGCAGCCAAGTTCTTGTTTCTTCGTTTTAGCTGTTCGTGATTTAAAAGGGAAAAAATGGTTTAAAGCCAGACTCTCAAAGGGTATAGATCCAGTTTTCAAGAATCATCTTTCAGTCTTCAAGAAATGTCCTCTTGAGTTGATCTGAACTATAGCAGCACTGATCAAACATTAGGAGTAGTGTCAAAGTTTGTCTATATCTAACCATTTAATAAATAACTAATAAACTGTTATTTATATATTTTTACTTGCTTGACACTTTCTGAGAGAAGAAATGATTGAGGAGCGCACCCGTTAACGCCACTAGATGGTAGTGTATTCATTTGCTCAGTTGAAGAATTCTGGTGTGACCTTGTCAAAATAATTATATTCTCATCTCTTTTTTTATAATCTCCACACATTCAGCATTTTAGAACTTATGCCATATGCAGGAGTGTTATGATGTTATTCACCATTCAAAAAGTCTCTCGTTCTCACCAAAGCTTGCATGTTTCTGTTAAAACAAACAACAACAGTAAAAGTAGTACTGTGAAATATTATTGCAATTTGAAAATAACTATTGTCTATTTTATTTTATTTCAAAATGGAATTTATTTTTGTTAATGTCAAATCCTTCTAGTATGCTGATTTGACGCTCAAAAACACAGGAGAAAATTATTCAAATAAGATCAAAATAAGCTTTCCAAATCTTTATTACAGAGTGTTTAAACAATGTTTTTAATGCTTGTACTAGTGAAACATACACAGTTATTGCGCATGCACCTGCCGCACAGTTCTTAAGACACTTATGGTTTACGTAAGGGATAATGTACAGGCAGCCGGTAGTTTGGTGATTGGTGATATTTTATATGTTATTGACATTAATTAGCAGTCATTTAGAAGGCAGAGAACCGAATTTCAAGACCATTTATGATTCATAGATTTCATATCTGATATCCTTTGACAGCACGTGACCAGCATAAACCAGCATCCCAGCTACAAACCTTTCCTAACCAGCATGTGCTGTTTTATTCTACAGGGATATTAGTAAACTGTCTGCTTAATATCTTCTAACACTTTATTTTGCTGGCTCCGCCATCAGAAACTTTACAAATATGCGTCAACTTATTGTACTAACAGTCCCTAATAGTCTTCTCTGAGTTAGTAGACATGCGGTTGTCAATTAGTTGCTGCTTTCGCTTGCATGTTGCAACATTGACATTGGTATTGAATTAACATGAAACTAACTGGAGCTGAATAAGAAGATTGCTGGCTTTGTAGAACTGTTTGTAGCTGATTGATTCACTTTTTTATTGATCGACATGCTTTATAGCAGAATCTGAATGGTCTCTATAGCGTTTCTAGAACCGATTCTGTATTTTGCAGGTGTATCTCTGTAAATCTACACATTTTTACTGTACAAATCTTAGCTGTACAATGCGTTCAGCCACACAGGACAATAAGACAGACAATAATTTTGGTTTGTAATATTTTAATTCATATAAAATAAGCTACAACATTTCCTTAGTGATGCACGCTACATTATGCAAGTATTGACATAAACTCTGAATTGAAATTGAATAATATATGTACATGATATAATTCTGTTACATCTAGGCATACACATAACATATTACCTTAAATTCATTTTCAAATAAATTTTTACACGTGTTTGACATTAAAGTGTTTGGTCTCTTTTTTATCCACCTGCACATCAGCGCTTGGCGTAGACGACATCTGTATGAAGAAACGCAAAATATGAATTAGAAATAAGATAGATATGATGCTCATCACACAGACACCAGCCACACACTAACCTCTGTTGTAATCTGGATGTACATTCTCATAGATGGGATACAAGAGGTTTTCCTGTTCGCTGCGCAGTTTTCTTGCACGGAGCACGTCTCGCACACACTGATAGAGGTACGAGTACTGGCACTGGCGCAACACACAAAGGACAAATAAATTTGAGTTCATATACATATATGTGTGTGTATTCTCTCTCTTGAAAAGCAGCGGTGCGTTTTACCTCCGTCTGCACCATGTGTGTGCGATGAAGTCTCAGATCAAACACAACACTGTAGATGTCCACTGTGTCTCTAGTGTCCAGCTGCTGAAGGACTCTGTCTAGAGCAATAAAGGTTCCGGTGCGGCCCACTCCAGCACTGTCGGTGATAGAAAGAGCACAGCGATAAATCCTCCTCCATCATCAGAGGTACAGAATGTTCATACTTTGAACTCTTAGACAGACAGAAATTTGCACGAAATTGGGAGAGACAAGTTAGGGTGGACAACTTCAGTCCTGTAGGACCCCATTCACAGAGACTATGATCAAGGTAATGCTAAAATAGTGATTGGTCTGTCCACCTGCAGTGCACAACAGTGGCTCCAGAGAAGGGCGTCCGGTTGATGTAATCTCTCACAGTCCGCACGAACTGAATGAGCGACTGCGTGATCTCTGGAACGCCGTGATCGGGCCACACAGTGTAGTGAAACTGACGCACCACTCTGGAATAGCTCAGCTGCTCCTCCTGCACAGACATGAGTCATTAGCGCCCTCCTATCAGAACTCCTCTGTGACGGACAGGGACGATATACCCACGTTACAGATCTTGTATTCTCGGATGGTCCACTCAGGAAGCACAGACTCAGACTGCATCTGGACCACCAGGTCCCCATAGTACAGCGGCTCCTGATCAAACGGCCAGTAATGGTCACACTTCACCTAAATCAGGAAGTTGATTGAGTTGATGCCAAAAGATCCTCATGAGCAGAAGAATGGTGTAATCATACGGACATACCCTTCCTTTCTCAACACATTGTGTCACCATAACTACGTTGTGCACATTCTGCTCCCAGACCATCTTCCAGAAATCATCTTTAGTGCCAGGTAAAGGACCCTGAGTCGCTATATACTCCCGTCTGAAGTTATTGCCCTTTCAAAGAAACCATGTGATTTGGTTAGCCATAACATTTTATTTTACAGTCCTGTTCATGTACCTCCTACGGACATATTGTAGTCATTACAAAAACAAGGTGATAACTAGATACTAACCCTGAACCTGTCCCTTAACCTAACCCTACCCGTGTAGTTACCTTACATTACCAGTACTTTCTTGGGTAAGTACACTGTAAGTGCATGTACGTGCACGTACTGTAAAATAAAGTGCAACCTAAGTACTCATAGTATATTTTTGCCCACCACTGCCCAGATATTTTACATTTAGTACCAAAAGCATCTGCGATCCTGCAGCACAGCTATATTTGTAGAAATAAACAACAATACATTGTATGGGGCAGAAACATGTGCCAAATCCTTTTAGCTAAAATCTTACAGGAATATAGCTGGCATTAATATAATCTGAGCAGGAGTCGTCATCAACATAGGACAGCTTCACTCGTGTAGAATCATCTGTTCAAGAAACACATCACAATACATTCAGGAAATATGTATGACAATAACGGTAGTCGTTTTAACAAACACAGATTTGCCTGGACGTACAAGGCAGTATATTGTTGTAGCGATTTTTGCCTCTGTTTTCAGGCAATAATGCTGCGTCTTGAGGTTGGTTACGACCAACATCCTTCAGGTCCTGAAAGCAGAACAAAGAATAAATGTGTTCATTCGGAAGCATTCCAAATATCATATTCTGAAATATGGAGGACACTGTATTTTACCTCATATTCCTCAGAGAGGAGGTAGTTGGAGTCTGCTCGAAGTTTAGCTAAATGTGACTCAAAATTTGGAATGCTGATGGGACTGTAGTTAGAAAAGACAACACTATCTTAGCACACTGAAAATATCTGTTAAAATATCCTGCTCTGGGATGTAGTACAGTACCTGGAGACACGACGGTTCCTAAAACACAGAAGAAAACAACACTGCATTAAGAATTTATGCTGCTGTTTAACTTAATAGTGATAATATAAACGCATTCACTCTTACCCTCTAACAATGACGTGACTTCCCGAGGGTTGTCTTTCTCTTCTCAAACTCATTCTGACCACAGGCTCTTGTGCACTCCTGGGAAAGATAAAAACATGCCATCACTAACTAATGGCTGCCTGAGACTCGAGACTTTAGTATCTGATTAGATATGGTTCTGATCTGTTCATCAGCTAAAGTCAATGCTAACTCATCACTTCTAATCAATCATCACTAACTCTAAACCAGAGGCTCTCAACTCGTCCTGGCCCCCTCGAGGTCCACTCTCCTGCAGAGTTTAGCTCCAACCCTCACCAAACACACCCGAACAAGCTCATCGAGGTCTTTAGGATCACTAGAAAGTTACTGGTGAGTTTGTGAGTTGAGGAGCTCTGCTCTAAACCATTATTACAAACCCATCCGCTCTAACTCAGATTGGCATTTACATCATGCCCAAAACACCACAAACCTGTATCGTCAATTAATCAGTCACTATATATTTTTCCTGGCTAACCTGTCATTACTACACCACCGTCATCAGACTGTCACCACCACAAACTAGGAATGTTGCAATAAGCTTATATTGGTGTAAATAAAAGTGATATTTAAACAATGTGATACTGATACTGTATTACTGTCAATGATCCAGCATCAGTCAATGTATTCTGTATTACTATTGTTTTTATTTTTCTAACTTTCTATAGACACGGTAATCGTTAGTATTGTAAATTCTCTTGTTCAAGCCCTAACACAAACTGTTATCATCACTACCAATACCTATGTACATGTTCATCATCGGTGGTCATCATCAAGTCATGTTTAGGAAAGGACATGTATTTGAGTTTTAGATCTGATGTACTAAATATTGACTTTTGATAACTTAGTAAAGTGCAAAATGTAAAGCAGGACTCACATTTTGTGGACTTTTTGTCTGCAGATCAGCAGAACAATTAATCCCACCATGGTGGCGATGAGGAAGAGTCCAGCACTGACCCCTTCGATGACCCCACTCAATGGCTCTGAACACACACAAATATGAAATATGAGTTATACAGCGTGTCTTACCAGTCGCCTCCTTAACATGGCCAAGTCACGTGTATTACCTGCGTCTGTGATGAAGGGCTTGGACAGGTATGTATCTGTAAAGAGTGGAGAGAGAAACTCCTCACGATCCTCATTGAAAAGTTTGGTAAACGCTCGTACACTGAGTCTGGAATTACAAGACAAAGAATCAAAGTGATCACCAACAGTCACTAAATATTAGCAAATGGCACATTATTTGACTTTCACATGTTTGTTAATAATGGCATGAAGGTGGATTTGAGCATCCCAGAAAAACGTGTTCAAGGGCTAAATGTGAGGTTAGGGATGGGTTTAACGCTTTAAACTCACACGATTCCTCTCCTGAGACACAAGTATTACATACACCGGACCACCCTGTTAGCAACAAACAGTCAGATTCATCACCTGTATGCTGTCTTGGGTTTCAGTGGCCCATCACAGAAGATGGCCTGGTGTTGAGGCGCATTGGTCGATGGTTTCTGATCACATCGTCCTCCCAAACTCTCCATGCCTGACCCCAGGTGGATCTCAAACTCCTGAATTGCGCTCTGGCTCTCGTCGCAGTGGCTGGGGAAGTAGCTGGTCTGATACGCTTTGACAGAGCTGTTGGATCTGTAGTCCAGGTATGAGGGAAGAGGATGATGCTGGTGTGGCTGCTGGTATTCAATGTCTGAATCCAACCAAAGAGAGCGATCATTGTATTACTTTTGTCGTGTAAGGAGACAAAAACATTAAAAAAGAGGAAAGAATGTCTTCCAACCATCAGATTCAGTTACGATGATGGTGAAGAATTTGACAGCACCGTTGATATCACTGAACCAGCTGCAATTGAACTGGAAGAATATGGTTGACTTAGTAAGCTGAACTGTATTCTCATCGACGCGAGTCGAGGGCAGAGGTGGACCTGAGAAAACACCCAACTGTTTAGTAAACGCCCCCGTCACAAAGTTATCTGATGGTTAATATCAAACAAAAAAGCCCTATCTCACGGTCTATCATCGTGACCACATTCTCCACGGCTGCCTCGCTGGTCATGCTGTCTGAGATGACTTTGACAGAAACGATGTACTGCTTATGGGGCTCCAGATCTTTGATCAGATAGACTGTGTTCTCTTTGGCTGTGCGCTGTGAGTACACCATTCTCCCAGAGTCCTTTCTCAAGCACTCGATGGTGTATGAGTCAAAGTCAGCTTCTGGGGGACTCCAGGAACAGGAGAGGGCTGTGGAGTTCTTAGGACGACAGTGCAGACTCTGAATACGCTCCGGCTCTAGAGAGAGGAAGAAACACACATTCCACCAGTGCTACACTTACTGTTACCCTCGAGAGCCACTTCACTGCAGAGTATAGCTCCAACCGCAATCTAACACACCTGAACAAGCCAATCTAGGTTTTTACTAGAAAGCCACAAGCAGGTGAGTTTTGATCAAGGTTGGAACTAAAGTCGAGGCCAGAGTTGAGAACCCATGTTGTTAGTGTTAGTCTTTTACTTAAGAGTAGCTAAAACTGGTAGCTAAATGTCACTAGATGACATCAGAACAGCAAATTCACTGAGTGTCTGGTGCAGCACTGACTTGTCCTGATGCTCCTGTAGACCGGAAGGCTGTAGGTAGGGTTGCTGGTTCTGGCGCCGCTGACCGTACGCAGACTGATGTTGTACTGGCGGCCAGGGTACATGCCTTTCAGAATACGGTTTCTGGATGTGGGACTGTGGTAGGGGTTGAACACTGTCAGATGGTCCCTGGGGCTCCACTGAAGGTCATAGTCATTATAATCTGTGTTTTCTGGACTGCTCCAGGTGATCTCCAGTGAGGTGTTAGTGATTTCTCCAAAGGAGAACGAGACAGGTGGCCTAGGGTCTACAATACAGTAAAAAGTGACAAAATAGTGAAGAGCGTCCAAAATGTACTGCAATTAAGTACTGATTCTAAAGTTAAACGGAAGGAAAGCCTGATCCATTTTAAGTTCTTTTTAAAACCGATTCAATAAATCTAGTCCATGTTGCCATGTATTATTTCTTACCCGTCCTGCCGGCAGTAGTCGCCATGTTGGTGAGATCTCCACTGTGTGTAAGTATCACAGCCTGGTACAGTCGCCCAGCCACCAGCTTTTGAAAGGTGTAGTTCCTGCTGTCCGGGCCCAAACTCTGCTCTGCTTCTTGAGTCCCATCAGGGTTGTAGATCAGGAGGGTGTAGCTGCTCACTTCACCTGCGGCCTGTTTCCAGCTCAACCACAGACTCTCAGTGCTTTTTCTGTTTTCAGCGTGCAACAACGTCACAGCTGCAGGAACTACAGAAAACACATTCAACAAAGGTATTGACTATTATGGAAACTATTAGGAATGCACCTATACAGTCTTTACTGTATAGCAGTCTTTACACTCCTATTACCAATTTTCTTGAAAAACAAAAAGCCTTACAAATGAATAAATTAACACCAAAATAATGCAAACAGGTCATTGGACAACATATGTGAAAAGAATTAAAATGCATGTGCTACGGAATAATAATAAAACAGAGTAGCTTCTGCATGGACAATAATGCAGTGACTTTAAATAAAACATATTGTTTATTAATATAATAAGAAAAAAAATAAAAGTGGTTTAAGCTGCATACATTATTTATCGGCTTTAATATATCAGCCAAATCTGGTTAATAGCGAACGATAACTGTCAAAATTCACATTTGTACTGATATAGTGGCCGATATATTGTGCACCCCTAAAATGTATTACTTTCACCTTCATGAACAAATGTGACTGTAAACTGTGATGAATATATGATCGTGTTAAACTGCTGTGATTGGGCCTGAGATTGAGCTGTATCGTGACTGCAGTTAAACAAAGACATTGTGGTTACTTGCAAACTGGTGTGTTGTTTACCTGTCCGGGCCCAGATGGACATGTCATTGGTTTGATCCCCACTGCGGGTCAGAACCACCACCTTGTACTGAGTCCCAGGTTGGAGGTTTTGGAAAGAACAGTCCTGCACGTTCATCATTCCTGTTTTCTGAATCTGCAAGCTTTCGTCTCCAGTATACAGAAAAACATCGAATCCGTCAAACTCCCCGTCTGGCAGAGCCCAGTGGAACGACAGGCCTGTGGTTGCGTTGCTTACCACGGACAGGTTCTTAACAGTTGCTGGACCTAAAAAACACACAATTTCAGACACTGTAAGCATTCAGGTCATGTGTTGTTTGATCATGTGTTAAAACTGTCATCTACACACAGGTTCTGCCCTCAGCAACGACAGCCTTGCTGCTGATTCCTCCACTGATGGTTTGCATCACAATGTGATATTTTTTTCCAGGAGTGAGCTGTCTGAAGTATTGCTGGCTGGCGTCTGCAGCCTGGGAGCTGTTATCCACCAGAGTTCCACGCTCATCCAGCAGCTGGAGCCGATAGGTGTCATACACCCCTTGAGCCGGCCGCCATGTCACCAGCAGACTGGAGGTGCTGTGCTGGTTCTCCACCTGAAGAGCGCTCACAGAGGAGGGCACTGCAGAGCAGAGAAGGAATACAGCAACCAATGACCAATGGGTTATGTTCATCTGTCTTCATTTAGCAAAAGGCTAAATATTTCCATGGACAGAATAATTAAAAACACACTGCAGCATCTGTGCTACATTTAGCATCCTTCGTACAGAAGCCCTTAATGGGTCATTTGTGGGCAAATTTGGTCATAGCGGTAGGTCTCAGTTGTGATCATTTGTTTCTTTCAAAATAAATGTCATAGCACTATCTATCTTGTTTACCTCCTGAAACACGTCGATTTGTACAAAGCTCATCGCTCTAAAAAAGCTAGGTGTGCTCTGATTGGCCAGCTATCCAGTGCACTGTGATTGGTCAAATACCTCAAGCGTCTGAAGGAAATGTTCCGCCCCTTACCATAACGTGATATTGTGTCCAAATAAAATGCTCTTATGCTGAGTTATAGAATTTCCCATGTATTTCCTGTTAGTTTTGTCCACGAAGGAAAAATGAATGATTTTTTTCTGCCACTTAATTGAATATTGTGTGTGTTCCGGTGTCAAACTTTGGAAAAATAGGCCAGGTCTTGTCTCGCTCAGATTAAGGAATAATTATTAATAATAATTAGCCCAAATTTGTCCCGAAGGATGCTAGAGGGTTTAGCTTGCCACTGCTGGCTGTGCAGTATACTGATTTTACCATGATATCGTTAGACGTGTATGGAATGTACCATTTTGACCAGATCATTGCTCTTATTATACAAAAGCAACAATGACAAAGAAATATTGTTTTGTGTTACTTTACCTGTTCGTCCTGTTGCTGTGCTGTTATTGATCAGCGATCCGCTGACTGATGTAACAGTTATCATATACTGTTGTCCTGGCAGTAGACCCTGGAAACTGATCTCATTCAGATGTTTAGGGACTGATCTCTCCGCAGCCTGACTGCTCATCTGGGACAGTGACACAGCATAGCGGTCCACATCGCCCTGTCCCGGCGTCCAGTTCACTCTCAGACTGCTGCTCTGGCCGTCATTACTAATATGAATGTTCTTCACTTTACTAGGAGCTGAAATAAATCGGAAACAACACAACCTTTAAGACTCTGAAAGGTAACTACACTCAAAAATATGTTAAACTACTCAATTTGTTTTAGATATCCCCAGGCAACAGTGAGATGTACCTGTTCTGCCTTTGATGAACTGCACACTGAGGTTTGGCCCACTGTAGGTGGACACCACAATTTTGTATAGTCTTCCAGGAGTTAGTGAAGAGAGCAGGTATCTGTTGGTACTGCTGGTTAGTGTGATCGGAGGAAACACCTTCATGTCGTTAAAGAGCAGCTGAACCTCATAGTGATCCACATCTCCTGGAGCAGAAACCCACGTCACCAGCAGATCTTCTGTGCCGCTGTCAGCCAGAGTCAGGTTCTGCACTCCTGCTGGCACTGGCAGACAACAGGATAATAGTAAAATACAGTACAGACAAAGCCATGCAAGCTAAAACTAAACATAATATTCTAAACTACAGAGCAAAATAACTAGACCAAAATACAGAATTACAGTAAAGGAAAAACGACATGGTTTACTGTACTGTAAAACGGTGATAAACTAAAATATTAAGCAACAGGATTACAGTTAACCAACCTACAGGGTTGCACAACTACAGAAACTACACCACAGAGCTACAGTACAACTGAATGTTACACTACAGAATTACAGTTTTCCAACCTTTAGAGTTACAAAACTACAGGAACTAAACCACAGAGCTGCAGAACAGTGATAAACTACAATGCTACAGGGCAACTGAATGCTGCTCTACAGAACTACAGGATCTATAACCACAAAGCTACTGAACTGTGGTAAATTACACTACAGTGCTACTAAATTACACGTAACTAACCTACAGAGGGGACTATGGTAAACTAAAACTAAAAGCATCTGTAATCTCATCCACAGACCTACAAAACAGGATGAACTATAGTAAACAGAAATCATGGAGCCACAAAACAAAACGAAATATAGTGCAACCGAAAAACACAAAACTATCAAGCCATAGAAGTGCAGCAAACCAAATCGGCAAGCTATAAAAACATAGCACCTACAGAACTACTGTAAAATGAACTACAGATCTGTCAAAGTACAGCAGCCCTGGCGTACACACATGTCCTTCCGTGAGTTGAGATGCTGGACTCATATTTCCCGCTCCATGTGCTGACCATCACAGTGTAGAGTCGCCCAGGCACCAGTCCACTGAACACACACTCATTCTGAGTCTTGGGCACCGTCTTGTTCTGCTGGAAGATGTTGTTGTGCTTGATGGAGACATGATAGTAGTCAAAGTCTCCAGCCGCATGCCGCCAGTACACCTTTAGACGGTCGTCACGAGCCATGTGTGTGGCTGTAGGGTTCAGCGCTGTGGCAGGTTCTGGAGCAGAGAAGCACAGAATCAGACGTTCACTGTACAGATAGAGGCTTTCATCAACACCGCTGCTGAGTGCCCTTACGTGTGCGCTCCTGGACCATGGTGTGGTTCTCATACTCTCCGCTGCGGGTGCTGATGGAGATGTTGTAGAGGCGTCCAGACACCAGAGACTTAAAGACACATTCAGTAGTTAGCCTGGACACAGTGAGGGTGTGAAGGGTTTTCTCATGGTCTCTCAGAGTGACCGAGTAGCTGTCCACGTCTCCCTCCGCTGCTCTCCAGGACACGCTCAGGAAGTCCATTCGGCCATTGTTGCTCACCGTAACGTCTTTCACCGCAGCTGGAACTGATCAACATACCACACAGACAGAGCAGGGTCCATCAAGGAGTTGAGACTGGACATATGGATCCACAGTTGCGCATGTCTGATGTTTAACCCATAACAAACACTGACATTTCATTCACTGCTAAAACAATAAATGTTCCAAATGATTTTACAGGAGAATGTCAGGACAGCAGTTCATGAATAACATTATGAAAAACCTGTAATGTTCAGGTCTAAATTTATGATGAGCGACTCTGCTTGTTACTATGTTAACAATAAATAAAAAAAATTGAGTTAAAGCATGATTGTTCACTCAAAAAGAACAACATCCTCCCTCCCTCCACAACAACACTCCCTGCAGGAAGTCGCACAAATGACCTTGACATATTCAAGGCTTCCTGAAAATTCCAGGAGCATTCCTGCAGCTCCAGATAAGAGTGTGTGAAGTGTAGTGTACCTGTGTCATCCTTCATTAAAATCTGAAGAAACCATTTAGATTAAACAGGTTACCGAGGCACCGCTGAATGGGGACTATAATAATACACTTATAAACTATGTGTTAATGTGCATGTACTCAACCATTAATTATATAAGGTAATGTTGCCATTAATGTCTGAAAGCTGAACACACTCTAATATTTGTGTTTGGGAACGGTGTTGGAAACTTAAACACTGATTTCTAGTTGTATCCTCTTTTGGAAGCACAAACAAAACATGGTGCCCCCAGCAACACTACAGTGAGAATAATAGCTCTGCCTTCTTTGAGTAGACATCTGGGTGGTGTATGAAGATAAACCCACTCTGTGACTTAGAAAAGTGTGGTGTGTGTTTAAACGAGCTGTTCTAGGGGTGTGTGGACAAGTCATATCTCTTGTAAAGAATATCTCTTTGATTTTGAGACTTTAATCTTTGCAACTTCAGGGACTTTATCTATGGAATGTTCTGTGTGAACACACTACTCTATTAATACCCTTTATACAAACAAAACTTCATAGCATAGTGCACAAGTACTGTGTTCTGTTTTAAGTGTGTTACCTGTGCGCCCATCAGCCACTGTCTGGCGTGAGAGATCGCCCCTGTGCACTGTGGTCAGCACTGTCCTGTACAAAGCGCCAGACCTCAGGCCCTTGAAGTGGTAGGAGGTGACGTTGGGCGGGATGCTCTCGTTCTTCATGACCACGCTGTCGTGGATGAGGAGTAGGCGGTACAGATCCAGCGCACCGGCCGCCCCATCCCAACGCACCTGCAGAGCATCTGTACTGCCTTGATTACTGACCCGCAGCTGGGTGACCTGTGCAGGGACTGACCACACACACAGCATTACTCAGTTAAATCAAGTGAACGGATACTCCAGTCATCCCCTTGGACATCTGCATGACCAACCTGTTCTTCCTGTAACGCGGGCCGAACTGCTCAGATCTCCACTGTTGGTCATCACAGTGATCGTGTAGGCGTGTCCAGGCAGCAGCTTATTAAAAGTGCACTCCTGCACATCACGGGCTAATGTCTGTGTGTCCAGAGTGGCGTCTCCGTCCTCCAGGAAGACGGTGTAATTGTCCCACTCGCCGATGGGACGGCTCCACAAAGCTCTCAGGGAGGTCTCTGTGCTGTGACGGACACTCAGCCTCTGAACGGACCGGGGCGCTGATGGACAGTGCAGAAAAAACTGATCAGTGTACTCTTGTCCCTGGTCCTGCTGCTGCAGAGTCCAGCTCTGGCCCTACTCAAACCCACAGCTAAACCAGCAGCTGTGCTGAGACAGGGGGGAACTCAGCTGAGCCGGACAGCGGCCTCATTTTAATTTAACATGTATACAAAGTGCACTGTTTAAAAACTCTGCTTAAGAATCATGAAAGTGTGCTCTCTTTACCGTAAGTTAACTTAATAAAAGGATACTTAAGTTACACAAAAAAAGCACTGGCTCTTTCAAGATTTCCAATGGCAGTTAATACTGTTGTTTTTTTGTTTGTTTTTTGTAGTCCAAAACCAGTGCTATAAAGCGCATCCATCCATAATGAAAAGTGCTTCACACACCTCTGGGGATGAATATATATAGAATATATAGAAAAATATCCCTGTTTCAAAAATGTTATAAACAAAAATTTCTAGCTTCCTGGCATAGGACACCGGCATAGCGTAAGCTCCAGTGATTTGTGACGTAAAAGTGCAGAGAAGAGAGCAAAACATAAAAAACTGTCACAACTTAGAAGTACAAAACAAGGATTTGCGAGAAATTTGTGGGGGCGAGGGGGTTTGGAGACAAGAGGAGACTGGTTGGTTTTCATGAGATTAGTGCATTTTCACAGGCACATGCACTAAACATAGTCCTACGTCATCCACTAGAACAATATTCCTTTGTTTGTAAAGTTTGACAGCAGAGGTAGATTTGATCAGTAACACACCTACTCTCCCATGGCAGTTGGCGCTGGAGCTTAGATCTCCGCTCTCCACGCTCACAGCAGCTCTGTACAGACGGCCTGGAACCAGGGTCCAGCTTGTGAAGCTGGTCTCCACCAGACTCCGGTCCACCGTCCGGTTCATCAGCACCGACGAGCCGTTGAACAGCAGGACACGGTAGAAATCCCAGTCACCAGCAGGAGGAGACCAGGACAAGCGTAGGCTCTTCTCATTGAGGGCCTCCAGCTGGAGGTGGGTTGCCCGTCCTGGAGCTGACACAACAAGAACTCATCTCAGGTTTTTCCTATCGATCGGTGGACAAGGCTCTGAATCACATTACTCACATGTCATATTGCATATGTATTTTATAATTGGCACAACTGAGTTATCTAACTGAAGCCTATTGTTTATGATCTACTAAATGTATCTATTAAAAAGAGAAGTAATAATATTGTACACTTCATGTAATAGCTTTTAAGGTACCATTAAGGGGTTATTAAGGTACAAAGGTGTGTCATAGTTCCTACCTGTTCTCCCTATTGTCCTGGTCTCAGCTGTTAGTTCTCCGCTCTTCGTCTTCACCAACACTTCATAAGCTTTTCCAGGTGTCAAGCCACTAAAAACCCACTGAGCAGAGTTTGGGGGGAGAGTGAGCTCCTGTTCTGAAGGGATGGAGGGAGACAGAGAGAGCTGGTAGAAGTCCACGCGTCCGACAGCAGGAGTCCAGACGGCTTTAAGAGAGTCCTGACTGCCGTAGCTCTGGAGAGTCAGTGATGAGACCGGAGCAGGAGCTGCAGGAGCCACAAACATCTCCTTCAAAACACTTAATATCTCTGGAAGTGTTTATTACAATAGATGCATTTTGTATTTAGTACCTCATTAACTGACTTAGAGGAATAAAAACAGGTTTGGGACGACATATGGGTGAGTAAATTCAGCCCAGTCGCACGTTTTTTTTTCGTGGCACGGACACGATTCTTACTCGACTTTCGTGAGTCCAGCACGAATGGATGCATCCAATGGAATCCTAGTTTTACATTCGTGCTGGAGTTACGAAAATATATTCGAAAAAATATTCGTTTCCTGACACGAATAAATAGATTTCATGCTAATTTTGTGAAATTCTCATGACCTGCCGTGCGACTGGGTTGAGTAAATTATGACAGAATTAATTCATCATCATCTCATAATCCCAGAAGTAGTGTTTCCTGAAGAGTATGTGAAAAGTGTGTGTGTGTGTGTGTGGATCATGGGTAATGGGCAGTAAAAGACAGGATATGTGGGCGGGTAGTCTGCTGAAGCAGGAAGGGAGGAGGCAAGCTGAAAATATCCTGGAAATAACGATAAAAAAGCTGCTGGCCTTTGGTAAAGAGTAAAGCCTGCTGCTGGTTAGAGGTGTTTCTGTGGAGCATGATGACTGTACCGGTGTAAAATCAGCTCATGACTCTCTGATTCAAAGCAGGACTTAGCTAACTGTTTAGAACATGATAAAAATGAGTTGTTACTTTGCAAAACTGGACTGATTGTCATTCCCAGATGTATTTTTCATCTTTTAGACAATACTGCTCTGATTGTTTAACCCAGACAACAACAATGCCCTCGTGTTCAAGTCACATGACCCTGAACTGCTCACCAACACAACAACTTTTTCTGTAATACAGTGAACATTGAAGCACCGACGGTCTGGATTTCATGCTGCAGTGCATGTTGGGAACTGCAGTTATTGGCAAATAAACGGCTACAGGATACAGGAAAGGTGGAAACCAGCACCACCCTGTTTCATCAAGGTCCTGGCTCTTGTCTGAACCTGTGCTCCAGCCTTTGTCCCTGTCTGAAACAGACACAGTAACTCAGCAAAGATTTTGCTGCTTCATAGAGATGATTGATGCAATTAAGTGCAGCGAGTCAAGAGGAGATATAAACTCAATAAACTGGTCTGGTTTGGTCATTAGTGCTGAAGTACATGGTACCATCATACCAAAATTTTAAAGATCTCAAAGATCTGCTTAAATGTCTCAGAAGGAAGCCTTTTCCATGGTTTTAGGTCAGTGATAACGGGGTCCGTCCACCCTATTCACTGTAAGACACTGTGTATTATTACTGAGGGATGTGGTGGAAATCTGGGAGAAAATCAGGAAGAAGTTTCTGGTATGAAAAAGAATGTCAAGGCAAGACTGAAGTTTGGAACAGGACATCTGGAACAATGTGTTTTGGACAAATGAGTCAAAGGTCAGGTTTTTTGGCCACAGTTGCAAACACTACAGTGGTTGCTGGAATAAAGTGAAGGCATCTGTGAAAAAGCTAAAGGTGTCTCCATGAAGCAATGATTTAGAAGAAAGAGATGAAGGTCTCTTGAGTGGCCGAGTCAAAGTCCAGTTGAAACACCGTGGGACTGCACATGAAACTCCTCCAAATCACACTATTAAAGGAATTCTGCTCAGAGCAATGGACAGAAAATGATCCTTGTCTATATAAGACAACTATAAGAAATGCCTAAATGATTAAAAAAAAAAGATGAATGTTAACTTAAATTAATTAACTGATACTATAATAGACCATAATTGTTTCACTAATTATTATACGAAAAATTTGATTTCTATGTTTAGAGTATTGAGTATTGAAATTGAGATTGAGTTATTCAGATGAGTTAAACATTAGCAATTAGGAACTGATTAGTTTTTTGAGCCCAGGGGTTCTCAAACATGTGAGGGTCCCAGAAACCCGTACAGGGAAGAACATTTTTAACAGTGATTAAACATATCCTGTACTTATACTCTTGGATGCCTACAGGACTTCCATTTTTCTGGATTTTTTATTTAAATTTTTTACTACTTCTTACCTTTTAATTTTTATGGGTTATGGATGTTTTGCAAATTAACAGCCATTTATTAAATGTTTTACAAAAATGTTTGGGTCAAATGAAATATTTTTTACTTTTAATATTGTATTTTTTAGGTGTGATTTTTTTCTGGACTCAACTGTAATAGTTCAATTACATTTTAATAACCTTAAAGCCTGTCTAATGAACTGAAATGATAATTTAATACAAATTAATTATTAAAATAGTAACAATGGTAAATGTTTTGGGAACACTTTACAATAAGGTGTCAATTTTTAAAATTAGTTAATGTATTAACTAACACGAACTAACAATGAATAATGCATTTATTAAGCTATTTATTCATATTTGTCAATGTCAAAGATTACTTAATGAAACTTAATGAACTTAATGAAAATACAGTTGTTCAATGTTTATTCATGTTAGTTCTAGTGGTGGGCCGTTATAGGCGTTAACGCATCGCGCGATAAAAAAAATATCGCCGTTAATCTATTCACAAAGTTGGGTGTCTATACCACGCAAGCTATGGTGACTTTCACCTTGATAGTTTAGCGCGGATGTATTGCCGAATTACACTGTAGCCCTATTCAGACGGGACAAGTTTTCTAAACTACTGTACGTGTGAGCTTCGATTCTTATCACCTGTCGTCCGTGATCTTCATCTACCGTTTGGAACGCATTTGTATTAGCTGCACGAAACCTGCGCGCTGACCGACTTTTAAGATGGCAGTACAGACACACAGATATCTCAAATATAATAGGGCATATTTAATTTATATGAATTTATATGTTCAAGCCCATTCTGCATTAAACAGTAGATTCCGTGATTTTTGACTGCGTTTTAAAGAAATCTTAGCGACCAAATTTTTTTTCAGGCAAACCCTCTGGCCATGGGTCTTGAGAAGCCAGCACTTAACATTACCAAAAAGTGTAAATGTAATAATATCTGCTGAATGACTCCATAAGTTGTTCCTATTATTTCATATTGTCTGCAGCCTGCGGATGACTTTGAGTGAGGAAAGAAGGAACACACTGTTCAGCGCTGCTGCCAAGACTTCAGTTAAAAACACTTATATACAGCACGTCTACGGCCCTTCACAGACACATCCTCTGGAATCAGTGTGAATGCAGGTGCTTGATCAAATCTGTCAGAACAATGTGTTCCAGCATATCAATGAACAGCAAAAAACAGCCATAAATCACTGCAAGCTATTGTGAAAATCAGCACTTTCACAGGACCCTCCTCTGGTTCATGACACTTCTGTACACGGAAGCCATGGAGGAATGTAAGAGGACTTACCGGTTTGAATTGTAATGTTGAAGCGTGCAGCATCTGTCTCAGAAACGATTCCAAACAAATAGTTAGTGCCGGGAGTCAACCCAATCCTCCGGCATGTGTGATGTCTGGGACGCGTCACGTCTTCAGAACACCTTGTAGAGTCAGAAGCATCAGTAATGACGAAGCTGCAGGATTTGCCAGGAGTTGTGAAATTCAACATGTAATAATCCACACGAATACTAGCTGCGGTCACGTTCACCATACACCTGACAGCCTCCGTCGTTACAAACTACAAACCGGAAACACACAACAGAAAGTTAAAGTGGAACAGATAGTGACCAGTACAGTAAAGATTAACTAACACACTGGACAAATATTTGGTAAACCCCCAGTTTTTGTCATAAAAGGCCTAATTTCTTAATTGAGACTGCGTTGTTTCTTACAGTTACAAGAAAACCGAAAATCGAAAACATGGACAAAGTAACCATCCAATCAGATTAGATTTGCAATTGTTTGTGCTCAATATTTGGGAGCAAAGTAGACATCAGAATCATTTGTATCTTGTCCTTACTGATCTCCCAGAGTACCTACCTGAACTTACCTGAAATGTTGCAACACCTATACTGACTTGTCATCTAGTGAACACACCACCACTGCTGTTGTATTTGCATGAATTCTCCGAGACTCAGATTCTTGACAGTATCTAGCAAGAAGTAAGCAGGAACACCAGAGCAAGGCATGTCTCAGAGAGAAGATTAAAAACTGACCTTTGTCGTGGTGGCCGTGGTTGGAGTGGCAGTGGATGGTGGAGCTGAGGTCCCTGTGCTCAAAGCAGCAGTGCTGGGGATGGTTTCTACAGTAGTAGCTGGAGCCACAGTAGTTGTGTAAGCAGCTGATGTAAACGCATCTGTAGATGTGTACAGGGCTGCAGGGCTGGTGGTTGCATGCTCTCTAGTTCTAGCAGAGCTGGTGGCTGTACTGGGAGTAGCTCTAGTATCTGTTGTGACAAGATCTTCGGTTATGGCTCGGGTCGTTCTTGTTTTAAATGGCAACATGGTCTGAACATCTTTGAGGACTTTTAAGCTTCTGGTGGTGGCATTTGTCCATGCCCCGTCTGTGTGTGACACTGGGAAACTGCTGGTTGAGCTCTCGGTCAGTGTAGGATCTGCATCAGTGCTCTGAGCTTCAGACGATCCCGTGTGAAAGTCAGAAGAACCCGAAGGCTCAGCGTCTGTTGTGAAGAGAGTTAACTCTGTCTGAGAAGTCTGCTCCATCACATTTGAGGCGGACTCTGTCACGTCAGCTCTATTCTGGGTGAATTTCTGAGGTGCTCGAGGAGTTCTGGTGATCATCAGAGCAGTGGGGGACTCATCTGTAGCATCGCTCATCTCGTAGGGTGATTCCATCTCGAGCACTTGAGTTTTGCTCTCCTGAAAATCTGTTTTGGCAGTGAATGTGGTCAGATCAGCTTGACCGGTGGTAGCGGTGCGTTTGGTTCTGCTCCTGATTGTGTTACTGTGGTGGGTCACCGATCTGCTCTGAGTAATGACAGGGAATGTCAGAGTGGTCATTTCCACTGTGGAGTTCATTGTTGAAACTGTGGACAAGCCTGTTGAAAAAAGAATGATGTTAGCTTTACGCAGCATGATCAAGCAAGTATCACTGTTTCTTTCTTAGACCAACAAACTGGATGCTAAGCAGTCAGGTTTCTGGAGTGGCCATTCAACTAAGACTGCTCTATTTTGAGCTGATTCCAAATCATCAGTTCTTATTCTGCTGGATCTATCTGTTGCTTTTGTCACTGTCCATCATAAGATCTCACTGGTAGGACTTTCAGGGGGGCCTAGGGAGGATGAATATTAAAAACACATCAACTAATCACTGGGGTGCCTCAGGGATCGGTTCTTGGACCCCTTCTCTTCTCCACAAACACTACATCAATAGGTCCAATCATACAGGCACATAAGGCTTCTCCTAACACAGCTCTATCACTCTATTACATGCTCTATTTCAACCAGATGAACCAATGGTAGCTACATGAATCTCAGGCTGCCTGGCAGACATATCAGCATGAATAAAAAAAAGGAACACCACAATCACTTTCCAGATCTTTTTCGTTTATCATCCCTGACTGGTGGAATGATCTTCCCACCCCATCCAGAATGCTGATTCCCTGACCATTTTTAAGTGACGGCTTGAAAACTAATTTCTTTCATCACCAGTACTCTAAACAGTACTCTAAAAAAAATGCCTTAAATGCACTTTCTGTTTATTTGCCTCTTTATAGTAAATCAGTCATTATTCGCTATTTATAAGTCACTGGGTTTGGTTCAGTGGTATTTTGCTCGCAATTATGCATAATTAATTGTTATTATATTGGCAAGTACATTTTATGGTAGTATATTGTTACCAATAAATATAACTTTTACTAATTTACAGGTACTGAGAAAATTGTAATTTAAATTACAGTTACTTTTATACGATTTATGTTAACATTTGTTTACACGTTCTTTCATAATTTGTATTGCCTGCACTAAAATATGAGACATCAATGTTTCAGGTGTTTAGGATACAGAATAGAACCCATGCTTTTTTCCTATTTTAGTTTATGTATATGATTTATTTTTTAAGAGTAACGTTTTTTTTCCCCCCGAGGCATTGTTAGATGCCATTAAAAACCAATGGTTTCAATGCTTTAATAAAAAATATCTAAATAGTTACTCTATTTATTAGATTTTAAATAGGGCAACTTATAATCTGTAACCTATTCCCTTTCCAAAGTAACCTTCCCAGCACTGGTAGTGTAATATAACTGTATTGTATGATAGTGTAGCATGTTAGCAGCAATAGAATCATCTCAAATGTTAATTGTGAGACAGAGTGAGTGTTTCTGTGATGCGAGACTGACCTGTGGACGGACAGAGAGACGAGGACACCCGTCTCCCCTCAGAGTCCAGAGTCACCATGGACCAGTTTGAATACCGCTGCCCTAAGCGGACCACAACCCGCTCGCCCTGTTTCTTCAGGAACATGGGTGTCTCTGCCAGTCCAAAGACCCCTCGGGTCTCATAGCAGCTCCAGGCTGGGGCTGTGTGGCAGTCGCTGAGCTTGACCAGGCGAGTGTGACGCGGGACGCCACTGCTCGGATCGGCCCACAGACATCTAGACATCAGCGTGTGATTGAGCTTCCTGCCGCTGGCCCAGACCCACTGCTGGGACGGGCTCGTCTCATTACACCTCCTCAGGACCACCACACTCCTGTCTGAGCTCAGGCACAAGCCTTTGTTACTGTGAGCCACCAGAAAACCACCTATAGTAGAAAGAAATGCTTGTTTAGTCATCTGATAATGGCACACAGATCAGAGACTGCAGTCGAGATCTCAGAAGAAGAGCACTGACATGTTTTTTTATGGACTTGTGCAGATAGTTTGTTAGTAATGTTATACATGAAGTCAAATCAAAATTAATTCAGACACCTTCAGCATTTCTCACATTTTCACAGATTATAGTTTAGAACATGGTAATAAAATAAGAGAAGAATGTAACAGTCACCTTTAGTAACAACAACCGTGTCAGAACAAATTTCTTGATAACTTTACTAGAAAGGTAGGCAATGAATTGGGTTGAATAGCTGTCCTCTGTTAAATTTAGATAAAACCAATAACCAAGCAATAATTCATTTGGTTCAGACTGTGGTGGAAAAACATTGCATTAGCATTTGAAGGAAAAACATTTAAGCAAAACATGCTGAATCATTTTTGCTCCCAAATGTTAGTCCACTGTATGAAGGATTTTTGGATATTCTGGATCAGAGTTTAATTTACTTTGCTACCCTCACTTAGATAAATGAACTATAGTGTCCTGCGCTTACCAGTAACAAATATTTTTGAAAATGTATAGTTGGTGTCTGCTTTGGTTTGACTGTGCTTACTACTATAATAACAATAAATGATGTATAATTACATTCAAGTAACAGTAATACAAACCCTAATCCTGAAACTAACCACATAGTAAATACATGTGATTAATTCATATAACTCAGTACTTAAATGTATAATTACACTGTAACAAGGACACCCATAGTTTCTTCGTTTGGAAGCAAGACTTTATGATAAAGAAATTCAGAGTAGAGAGAGACTTTAATTGAATCCTACGCATGATAATTTCCCACATCATTACAGGACCTAAGCTGGAGTCATTGTTTCTGGGTTTTTCGGCACATTTACACACCAGAAATAGAAGATAAATGAATGGAAATCAATCAGATCTGTTTTTGAGGGTTCAGCTGAAGTCAGAAAGTCTTTAGTTAGACACATGGTCTCATCTCGACACAAAATACCTCTTTGACATTTAGAGAAATACAACATGGCAAAATGTTATGATATTTTTTTTAATTAATCTGTGAAATCTGTTTGATAATCACTGTTGAAAAAAAGCTTCTTTGTGTTGGAAGTTAAAGTTTAAAATAACCATTTATAATAGTCACCTTTGTTAACAACGAACACTCGATAGCGAATATGAAAAAATCCAAAATAATTTAAAAAATACGATTAGCTCTGGCAGTATTTGTAATACGCATAACAACAATTGATTTAAACCTGTTATTAATGATAAATGTACTAAATGGTTATTAACACAGATGATCAGTTGATCAGTTCAGCTAACCGAAACCTGTTGTTCAGTAATAGATTATGTAACTCAGATTGTCCCTAACCAACAATTCAACAAAGACAGCAAAGAAAGTGAAAAATGACAACATTAATACTCACTCAAAGCAGAAAAACACTCCAAGGTTAATAAGATGAGAAGCAGCGTTCCCATGTTTCTGCTTTGTGAGCTTCTCTGAGCTGGAATGAGAGTTTGAGGCTCAGGAGGAAATTCTCTTTCAGGGGAAGGAAAAGTCACTGACCGCCGTTTCCTTCTATTCATTTGTGTGAGGCTAGTGACAGTCCAGCTAAATCACACACAGGCCTCAACTGTCGCTTGAAATAATTGGCATTACTGTGATTTGCATTTGCATTGCATTTTTTGTGTTAACATCTAATCTGCTGAGTGTGTGTGAAACACTACACAAGATTAAAAAAAAGTTGAGCACAGTTCAGGGTCAGATTCCCAGATTTCTAGAAGGCCTATAAGGAGATCTTCAGATCCATCACTGAACATCCGTCCACACCACACCTTTTTGTTACACGTGTATTTATTTAGGTCCAACCTTTCAGCCTACACTCTCAGAAATAAAGGTACAACAGCTATCACTGCTACACAGTCTCACGACTAATTCGTATGTATTTGTACGAGGTGGCTAATTCTTACAACCTCACTCGTACAATTTTGTACAATTGGGGGTTTAGTTGTAGGTCATTCTTACAAATTTATACGAATTGGCAACTCCTAAAGTACGTGCGATTTAACAAAAATCGTATGAATGAGGTTGCGCGAATTGTAGGAATAAGCCACTTTGTAAAATTTGTACAAATTGACGGGTTGAGATCGGGTTGATCACTTGGGGTGGTATCTTTTCAAAGGAACATGTTTGTAAAAGGATCCGTTTTAGTACTTTAAAGGCACATATTAGCACTTAAAGTGTACATGTTTGAACCTAATACTGTAGGTACAGAGGTGTACTGCCCCAGTGACAGCTCTAATACATTTATTCCTGAGAGTGTGCTAGACTATCCAATATGAACAACAGTATGATAAAAGTAGGCTACTAACATCGAAAAAATATCTTAATTTTGTGAGTACAATGAGCAGACAAGTACAATTAGTTTCTAATTGATACAATTAGTATAAATGTGACATCAAGGTTTCTCTGTTGTTAGCATAATATGCTAAAGCTCCTCATCCTCCGCAAGACCGTTTTTACTTATAACTATAGTTCAACTTTGGTTGTGGTAATGAGAATTTAGTCATACAGAGATTTAGGAATAAATACCATTTTATGTTCTGTTGATACATTTTGTGCCTTATTTCTTCTGTTTTATTGTAAACAGTCAGCAAGCGAAAAAAAGATAGCTTTAGCACAGGCCAGACTGACAAAAGGGAACAGCAGAAAGAAAAGACATCAAAATTAAGAAGACAGAGAACTCAAGATGCTCGATCCATTTTGGAGAGATCAGATAAAGACACAAACAGAGAAACGTGTGCTTGCTCAGTGCATAAAAACACTTGCCTGAGGAAGATGAAGGTGCACCAGATCAGAGACTAATCACCTCCATTAAACAGGTCAGTGTGTGGGTGACCAAACCTGATGGGTACAGAAGAGGCATTCCTGTTTCTCCTCTCATACATCTGAGCGAAAGTGAACTTCTGATGGAGTGAAAAGAACCATCTCCCATCTTCCATCTCAAATCACCAGTGAGCCTCTTCTAACACATGAGCTTGACCACCCTTACTATGCATTCCTTAGCTAACCAAACCATGGCTTATCCACACCTGAGATAGATACTTTACTCAGAATCGAGGTGATTTGGAGGTGGTACAGTGGCACCACCACACTGTTGTGTGAGTGAATGTCATGTCATGTCCTTTGTCTTTTCATATTGGTGATGATCAATAAGGTCAACACTTGACCAAACGCATTTTATATTCCATCCATCAAAGATGAGGGTACTATAATTTGATGATACTTCTGTGTGTGGCCTAAGATCTGGAACAAACATAGCAGAGCTGACTGTATCAAATCACTGGAACACAGTTACTGGCACCGATTTTCTGCGCAAGATATTTTGACAAAACAGGAAAATGGGAATTAACCCCAGAGTGTGAGACCAGAAGAAAGATGTAGTGATTCTCCTGGTGAGTGAGGATCATTCCCTAAACTGAACTGATAGTTTGACTGGATCAAATTGAATTGTGAATCTCCTCGAAACTAATCGTTCCCAATTCATCCAAAAACGTTCTTGAATCCAAATCAAAACCCTGTGAATCGTTTCTGCTTTTTGACCAAAGATTCCCAGCCTAAGAACAGATTCCCAGATGTGATTGGTTGACAGTAATCTTGCTCCAGAACCACGACCCACTGAGCCAAGCGTGTGATGTTTGCGAGGAAGACAGAAGCAGGTTTGAAGTGTGGAGCTTTATTACACTTTGTCTGTGATGGAGGAAGCTACACCCAGCTCAGGAGGAAGAGATGGACTGTGACCTTCTGCCTGCTCCGTCCGACAGCATGTGAAGACACAACAAGACACACTGTGAAGATGAGACCTTACATGACACCAAAACATGTGGCGTCTGGATCTAAGCACGTCTCCAGGTCCCAGGACAGATGCAGTTCATGGTGTGTTCTAAAGTGGCCAGTTAAATGAAATCAAATAGATTGCCGGTTACATAATTCTATTGTTCAGTGGCTGGGAAACATCTCCTCGTGTCATCAAACTCTCACTCGTGTCCATGTACGGCATTTCGTCCTCAGATAGGAAACACTTCCTGCACCGCAATCAGTGATTTCCTGCAACTGAGAGACCTTGAGAGCCACAGCCTGGCCTCTGACGCTCACATAATCACAAATTCAGCTGTGGAATTAATTCCTACAGTGTCTTACACCATGAAATGATTAGATATGGAGTTATTTGCAATAGTATGCACGCAACGCAATGCACATTCTTGGTATTGAAGTGTTTTAGTTGGATGGTTATGAGCTTTACCTCAAATATATCTGTATATCACAACGTATTTTAGAAGCTATAGAAACTAAATCTAGAAATGATCGTATTATTGTTTTCCTTGAAATATTGTAAATCTTGAAAGACCTAAAATGCCAAGAACGGAGCCTGCAGAAATCATTTGTGGAACAAGACAGCATCCGGAGTCAGGAAAACAGTGCTGTCTGAACGCTGTCCCTTCCTTTATTAATCAGACACCCAAACCCTGAGGATCCATCCACAGAGTCAAAGAGTACCCTGAGAACTGTATATATACACTACCAGTCTCTTCTGCTCACCAAGCCTGCGTTTAGGTGATCCAAAGTGCAGCACAACAGGAATATTGTGAAATATTTGTACTATTTATAATAGCTGCTTTCTACTTGAACGTATTCCTGTGGTCAAAGCTCAGTGTCACATGATCCTTCAGAAACCATTCTGATATGTTGCTTTGCTGCTCAAGAAATTATTATCATCATCAATATTTAAATCAGCTGAATACATTTCTTCAGGATATTTATATAAATCCAAAGATCAGCATTTATCTGTTTTATAAAGCTCAGTACCATTTTCTTTGTAGAAATTCATGCTTTGATAAAAAGTAACGATAACACAATGTTACAAAAGATTTCTATTTCAGATAGATGCTGTTCTTCTGGGGCCTCATTTATGAAACCATCCTAAATGTGATTATGCATGTGTTTGATTCATAGAATGAACAGACAAACAGAAAACACTCTTTCAGGTTCACAGAGTATCTTGAAAATAAATGGTTTCAGCTATCTGTCTTGTCAACTCCTAATTAATGTCATTAACCTATCGTTATCATTTAGAGCAGCGGGCTGCAAGAACAGCTTACGTTTTTAAAAACCGGCAGTTTTATCCTTATCTAAGAGTTCTTGGAGAAAACAACACCTCTGCAGTCAAAGTGAAAGGAAAGAATTTGCCTTTGCGCACCATAACTTCAATACCTTCCATTTGGAAATGGATCTCTGTGTCACATGCTGGGATAGCGGGTTTCAATCCATCACCTCTATTTATTTAGCGCTTTTAACAATACAGATCAAAAGCTCTGAACAGTATCAAATCGGAGAATAGAGTGTCATAGAGTGTCTCCACAATCCCTACTTTATCTTCTTCCTCCTCGTCGTCCCCTGGCAAAGGGTCTGATTCAAAGAGGGGAGGAAGTTCAGGAGAAATCAAGGCTCCCCAGCAGCACACACTCTTCACTCTAAAATCCTTAACGGGAACCGAGAGCAATGCGGGCAGCACTCGAGATCAGCGAGCGCAACCGGTGTGTGTCTACCTCCTAAACACGCTATGCACAGAGGGTGAGAGTCTTTGAACTAGATCATAGACCCGCATGCAGACAGATGAGAGGGATCTATCTCTTTTGCTGTGCTGCTGGATGGGAGAGATGACATGAGAACCACAGCGGGTCTCTCAATATTGTGTTAAAGCGTTGGGATCACACTGATCCATCACACCACTTAACACAGGGCTGCCGGACACTGGCCCTCCAGAACCGAGTTTGGACAGCCCTGATTTAACATGAGGGAGTAATTGAGAGAAAAGAGCTGCAATTGCTTATTAAAGAAAATCTGAACCCGTCTTGACGCGATGAGGATCCTCACAACAAAATACAGCCGAAAGAAAATAGTCCCTTTAACAGAGAGTATTTACCCAAAAGCAGCCGTGTTTGGAGATGTCCCCAAGCGACTCATCCGTGAGTAGTTTATGGCCACTTTACAAGGATAGCTTCCAGGAGGGTTGTCACAAGATCGAGTTATACAGTGGTATGTATTGTCACTGTAGGGACTGGTTTGTCACCCGACCGACGAGGTGTAGCTGGTGCTTCCAGGATAGTGAGATACCCAACAAGTGTTTGACAGAGGACAGAAAAGACTTCTGTAAAGCCATACAATTAATCCATATATAGTGAACAGCAGTCAAGATGGCACACGTGTGGAAAAGTATATTTATATCCACCTCTTGTGGAGGTCGTTAACCTTAACATACAGCAACCCCCGCTCAGGAGCAGCTTTGTTCTCGGTTTCTCTGATCAAACTGTGAAAAATGCATAGAAACCCGCCTCTAAAGATTGAAATGTTCACTCTCGAGCCGAGGAAGTTAATTTGGGGAACTTAAAAAATGTGAAATTTCCAAACAGCTAGGATTTTTTCCCAACTACATCAGACTTGTCTCGCCAGCGATCCTTTCTCCCACATGTTTCAGGTGTCCAGATCTTCTTCTCCAGATCAGGACCTTCTCTGTGCTCACGAGTTCTTCGATCACCAGTGGTTTGTGTTCAAGACTGTGAAACGGATCCGATTCCTTTTTTTATTCCACCGCAACGTGGAATATATCATCACCCTTTCCAAACCTTTATTAGTTGATTGTTACTTCCTTTGAACCCCGTTTTACACTTGTTGGTAATACAGTTCTGATTGGTCAAACACCAACTTCTTTACGGTCAAGGTGAAACTCCTGGCTTGTGCTCCGTAAAACAGCTCCAAAATGTATTATGCTCAAGCAACATCAGACCCAAAATCACCCATACGATAAACAACGCAACACTGTATTTCTGTACAAAATAATTTAATAGAAACATTGTTCAGTTATAAATTGAAAGCAAAAACAAGTGTAAGATTATCATTCCTGCAAAATACGTTAATCTACATGCGTGTGTGTGTGTGCCTATACACACACACACACACACACACACACATACATACACACATGGATTTTTTTTTAATTGGTGAAGAAACAATATTACATGAACAGCTTAATGATGTCTTTCGGTGCAGTCCACGACTACAGACATGGTAAGTGTCGGTGAGGTTTGGCAGTCTGTTTCCATCAATGCACTGACACCGGTGAGCCAAACAATACTTCCGATAACAGCCACTCAATCCACGGGGAGCAGGAAACAAAAAACAAAACCAAAAAAAAAAAAACATGGTTCTGAGCCCTTAAACTCTGGTGTGGAGTTAATGTTGTTCTTCACGACACATGGTTGAGACACCATGAGAAACAAAACAAAAACTGAAGTGTAAACGCTCACAGTCCGTCAACAACTATGACGCGACGTTCAAGAAAAATCAAAATCAAATTAAAAGTGTTAGTGTACAAGCGGAACACGCAAATCAAAAACAACGAGGAAGCAACAGGCATCATCAACAAATTCATACTTACGTACAGGATGATAAAAGAGGCCCACATACTGGATTATGGGGAGCTCATAGTGTCTTCACTGGGTTTCTGCTCGTAATACTGACATGTGGCCTAAGCTAAGACGTGTGTCTGTGGAGCTCGGGACTCTTGTTCTGGGAATGTGCTGCTCGTGTCACTCGCTCTGGCTCGGCTCTAACCCTAGCGGCTCATTTAGACTCACTCCCACCTCTTGGCACTTGTCAATTATTTTTTTCAGTGTGTCAGTTTTACCTCCTTCAGCCGCCTCGAACAGCAAACACTAGAGAGAGAGAAAAGGAGCGGTCAGAGCAGGGCGTGAGCGGAGACTGACTGCAGTGAATGTGTGAGGAGGTGAAGAGGAGGATTACATCTTTCCAGAGAGCAGCAGACAGAGGCAGATGCTGGAGCGCCTGCTGATAGAGCCGCCGCACCTACAAACGTGCGCATACAAGCACAAACACACCAGAGCGGGAACACACAGTCAGTTCAGTCGAGCATACACACACACACACACTCAACACAGGTATGCCAACTATACTCTTACATATTCGTGCACTGAGCATACCCTGCAGAAAAAAACAATAAATTCGACAGAATGAAAGCAGAAAAACTTGACAGACATGGGCCACTGTGAAAGGCATGACCTGACCTCTGACCTCTCACTCACCTCTGCTCTTTGCCTTTGCTCCTTCTCAACAGCAATAGCTCTGGCGAGAAATATATCGACAGAGGACGTCAAACACTTCAACCTCACTACTGCTTCCAAATCATTGGACATCACATTCTCCATTGCACTACAAAAATGAAGACGCTTGGGCATGCAGATGTATGTGAACCCCGGAGGAAGCGCGAGAAGATGCAGCGTCAACCCTACAAACGCAGAGACTATTCTTGAGGATCAGGAAGAGTTTTGAGCGGCTTAGCAACAACACCCAACGGTGACCAGTACACATCCCAGCAGGCACACAACTATACAAGATGTTGATATTTGGTTACATTTCGGTTGCGACGTCAGGTGACAATATTAACAGTGTTAAATTGACGTCCAATACGGACGTCACCTGGCGTTGATATTTAGTTGTTTTTAGGTTGCGTAAGGTTAAGTCAACGCCAACCCGATTTTTATTTTCAACCAAAGTGCAACGTCTGTCCGACGTCATATCCAACATCGATCGGACGTTATATGGGCTTCCTGTGCCTGGGGGGATATATAGACAACGAGGCGAATGTTCTACGCCGAGAGCTCATTTTTCGGGATCCACAGTCCCAAACGACTAATGCTTAAAGGAATAGTTCTCACTAAACTAGGAATGCACTTAAACCTAAAGCTATTGTGTGAACTTTACACCAAAACACAAGAATTCAAATCATGCGACCCCACGCGGCCTTTCCTGTACATACGGAATATAAAATCTCAATTTGTTAGAAAGCAGCCCATTTTCTAATGAGTATTACACAGAATTAGGGCTGAACATTTTAACTTGACTACGATTAATGAACGATTGAAGCGAGTAAACTCATAATGTTCAAGCGTCCGACTACACGCGATTTATTTGCGCAAGTCGCGTCTGGTGTGAACGCAGGGTAACGTAACGGAGCGGGGTCACGTGACTCCACACACGGTAGAGCCCCAGAAAAATTTTGATCCGATTATTGGTTGTGAATGTCGATTACGATTACTTTTCGATTAATCGCCCAGCCCTACACAGAATGTCTTTTCTTCGGCAAAACAGGCTACACAAAAGAGACGGACAGATTAGCTTGATGTGTTTGGAGATCATGAACTTACATTTTCCAGATGGCCAGACAGGCTGGGATGCTACTGCACAACATTCTGCTTTGCAATTTAAAATGTTCAACATTGCCATCCTGCCATTCTTGCTGCAGCAACCTACACAACGACAAATGAGACTAAACTCCAGGACATTAAAGTGCCTTTAGAAGCTCTGACTGTCTCCAGTGCCACCTACTGAAGCTTAAGAATTACACATTTCCCCATTATAGAGAACATTTGCAGCTTCAGAGAGCCAGGAAAGCACAATAAAAATTAGACACGTGAGACATATTGACATGGTACCGAGGAACTAAAACAAACAGATTCTGATACATAATGGGAACAACTGGGGCTCTTCACAAGTTTAAGCTGAGAAAGCATCAGAATACACCCAAGCAAGTCTCATGTTTACCTTATGGCCAGTTCGGTATTTGTTGGCATGATATGCTGAAGTCTTTCCAGGATAAGGGAATGTTGGGATTGAGGAAAACAACCCAAATAGAATGATATGACCTGCAACACACAGCACAAGATACAGACACACTGCACCAACACAGTCCATAAGCAATGAGCAGAACACTTTACATGCTACACTTACCTTGTTGTGGAAGCTGAAGCTGCTCCAGTATTGTGAGGAGCTGAAGGGCAGGGTGAGTCTGCTCTGTACGGTCTCCAGACAGCGGTGCACCAGACTCGTAAACATCTTCAGCTCGCGAACACTCGGCTGCGGCGACAACATCTTACTGCTGGCGAAGGACAGATAGCTGGGGAAGAGAGACCAACCGTTAAAAGAGAATAACATGCATCGCTGGTTTAATACCGTGTTAATAAACACACATCTTCTTATAAGCGCACTAAACACTTACTCCAGCCAGAGAGTGTGAATGAACTCAAGCTTTGTAATGGTTCCCAAAGCTTTCTCAAACGCATCGATGGCCTCTCTCACGCTGCCATAGGTAGTCTGCCAGAAACTGTGTGAGAGAGAGACGGACGGACTGAGAGATACAGACAGAGACACAGATAGAGACACAAAAGGACGCACAGAGACACCAATGGACAAGCAGACAGAGACACAGATGCACAGACAGATAGAGACGAACGGACAGAAAGAGACATGGACAGACAGACAAACGGAAAGACAGAGACAGACAGAGAGAAAGAGAGAGAGATAGAGAGAGAGAAAGAGACGGACAGACTGAGAGAAAGAGAGAGATAGAGAAAGAGATGGACAGATTGAGAGATACACAGTTGACAAACAGACAGACAGAGATATGGACACAGAGAGACACAACAGACGGACGGAAAGAAAGAGACAGACAGAGACACAGACAGACAGAGAGATAGAGAGAGAGAGAAAGAGATGGACAGACAGAGATACAGACAGGTGAACAGACAGACACAGAAGGACGCACAAAGACACCAATGGACAAACAGACAGAGACACAGATGCACAGACAGATAGAGACGAACGGACAGAAAGAGACATGGACAGACAGACAAACGGAAAG
>JAUCMU010000009.1:221616-236117 GCA_032275025.1 Enteromius treurensis | reverse complement strand
GTTGAACAGACAGACAGAGACACAGATGGACAGAGAGAGAGAGAGAGAGAGACGGACAGACTGAGAGATACAGACAGAGACATGAACAGACAGACAGACACAAAAATGGAAAGAAAGAGACAGACAGAGAGAAAGAAAGAAAGAGATCGAGAGAGAGAAAGAGATGGACAGACTGAGAGATACAGACAGTTGAACGGACAGACATAGACATGGACACAGAGAGACACAACAGACGGACGGAAAGAAAGAGACAGACAGAGAGATAGAGAGAAAGAGATGGACAGACTGAGAGATACAGACAGTTGAACAGACAGACAGAGAAACAAACGGATGCACCGAGACATCAACTAACAAAAAGACAGAGACACAACAGACGGACAGAAACACAGACAGATGGACAGACGCACCAGTGCAGGAGATGCAGGTCTGGCAGTTGAGCTCTGATCTCTTCCTGAAGATGATCTTTGAGGACTGGAACTCTCAGCAAGTCTTCAGTTGGGACACCAAGAATATGGCTGAAACAAACATCCCAGGTATGAGTGCAATACGCTCCGAGCACATGCCATAACAGTAACAGAACTGGATTTTCCACTGTTGTTTACAATATCGTTGCAAGTTCTGAATAGTAATCGTGTATTATATCCACTGGTGACCCCTTAACATCTCGCGGAGGAAACGAGGCAATCTCGGAGGACTGATTGGACTGGATTCAGCCTGTTCTCCCCTGTCTCTCGGGCTGAACTCCACCGAACCGAACTGGCGGCAAGAGTAACTCACGAAATCTGTGTTACTAAGAAGAACGCCCTCCTGTAAAGAATCTCCCGTTATTTTTCCCAAATCCTGCAGCCCTAGTTTTGTGGTTATCAAGGATTCCAGGATAAAGGTCAGTGATCTAAGTCCTTTCTCGGATCTGGTTCCTGTCGACTGTATGTTTTATCTAAGCCCAGCTTCTTCCCTTACACTGGAATATCATTGACACTGCTTATATGACTAGCACTGCTTTAAATAAACCTGCATTAATAATATTTTGTTCGATGCGCCCTCTTAGGAGAGAAGACTGAAATGATGCCTTTCAATTTGAACATGAATAGTTTTTCTACACAAAACTACTTTCGTTTTCAGCCCTTTCGACAGCCCCAGTGGGAACCGTCTGTTGGTGTAGATGGTGGAGTCAGTGAGATGTTACCGTATCACATCCAGAGACTTCGGCTGATCTGCTGCAGACTCACAGAAGGAGCGCATGAACTTGTCAAAGAGCTCTTCCACATCAGCTTGTTTGGCCTGCGTGACAGAAACAAGCTCGTGAGCGCTGTGTCGTCTGTAACCAGGTCCTCAGACCAAGCGCTTCTCTCACCTGAGCGAGCACGCTCTTGCAGAGCTGGAGGAAGACGCGGGCGCTGCCGGCGCTGTCAGAGTGAGCGCGCCTCCACAGCTCCTCGGCTCGGCCCGTGCTTCCTGAGGCGGCGTGCAGCTCGGCAGTGAGCTCCAGTAGGGGGCAGTAAAGAGGACACGCCTCCAGCAGACGCTCACACAAGGCAGACGCTTCCGGACACCTGTAACAGAGCCAGCGGTGCACGTCAGGTGAAGCATAGCGCTCGGACCACCTTACCACCACACGGCGGTGCTCTGGTACCTGTCCAGAGTCCTGTACAGCTCCATCAGGTTTGAATGAAGAGGGAAACGGGCTTGGATCTGCTCGCTGCAAGACAAGCGCTCATCCGTGCAGCGACACACAGCATCTACAGGAACACAGATGGGGTTTGAGTTTCTGAACTCAGAGCTGTTCACACAAAACAAGGGGAGTCCGCTTGAAGCTATTATGCCCCCCGCAGTCAGAACCAGCTTCCAGAAAAGATCTGATGTGCTACACATTTTGAATTAACGTTCTGTCATTAATAACTCACCCTCATGTCGTTCCAAACCCAGAAGACCTTCGTTTATTTTCAGAACACAAATGTGTATACTGTGAGTCCATCCTTATGTCACATGGACGGTTATTCCAATGTTTTACTACGTTTTTGGAACAGAGATCATTTCAGTTGTGTTGCCGTCTATGGAGGGTCAGAAAATCCTAATGTGTGTTCTGAAGATGTCTAATTGGTTTGGAACGACACGAGGGGGAACAATTAATGACAAGATTTTAATTTTAGGGTGAACTCACCCTTTTAAACAGTGTGTGATGGAAACTTGAGCTACTAGTACTAGCGAGCTATTGACTCACTAGTGAGAATACTTCAGTTGTTTCATGACAGGATCAGTTTTCGATTGATTCAATGGCAGATACACGTATTAACAGTCATTAGTGACGATCAGTGGAGCAGCTGCAGTGGTGTGTGACCTGTGAAGAGGCTGATGAGGGAGTCGGCGTGTGTGTGGAGGTCTCGGGCCGCTCTCCAGGGGATGAGGAAGGGCTCTGTGCTCACGATCCGGGAGGGGCTGGAATTAGCCGGGTCGTACAGACTCGAGGGCAGCCGTCTGAACTCCGTCAGGTGGATGTATGACAGCCAGAGCAGACAGCGGTGCTCCACGCTCAGATGATCCGCCACGCTCGACTTAGAGTCCAGCTGGAGCGCACTCTACACACACACACACCCCATTAACTCAAAACAATCTCATTTAAAAAGGCAAATAATGAGATAAAAGGACAGTTCACCTAACCCTCATGAAACTCACCACAAATTAGGGCTGTCCCTGACTTAGGATATTTCTGGTCGACCAATAGAATCATTACAATGAGTCTTTAATTGGAGGCTGTAGCCTACTAATCTCGAGTGCACACACAATGCTTGCCAGAAGTGATCATGAATATATCAGTTAAAAAAAACAAACATATGGAGACGGCATTAACGTTTTGTTAATAATACGATGCTTTCTTTGAAAACGGCGACACAGGCTCATCATCTCTTCAGTACTGATGAATCCATGTCAGCATGACTACAGCGTGTGTGTGTGTGTGTGTCAGAGAGGCACCTGAAGTGTGTTGAGAGCGTTGTGCTGGCGGCCCGTGAACACAGCAAGCTGGACTCTGAACAGCAGCGCCTCCAGGAGCTGGAAGGAGCGCTCGTCTGGCCCGAGGTCAGGGGTCGCCTCCAGCAGGTGAGAGATCAGGCGAGCGCACACGTAGTCCTTGCCCTCAAAGCCGTTCTCCACGCTCAGGTACTGCAGGACAGACACAGAGCTCAGACGCACGGTGGGTGTGTGTTTGTGTGTGTGTGTGAGAGAGAGTGTGCACGTGTACTCACGGTCCACCAGACGTCGTAGAGTGGTGCGTGCTCCACGGCCATCTCACACATCTCCTGCAGCTCGTCTCTGCTGCCCCGGCGTGAGAACAGCCTCAGATAGTGTGTCCACACCTCGCCGTCCTCGCGGTTGTCCTCCAGTGCTCGAGACAGTGTGTTGAGTGCCGCGTCCAGACACTCGGTCACAGAGCTGCAGACACACACAGAGCAATTTTACACTGTGGATGGGGGGGGGACTCTTATTGTAAAACGTTGTGCATTAATATGGAGAGTAGTGTTTATTGGCAGTGTCCCACTGACGTGTCCCTCTGGTTGAGGTATTTGAAGGCCAGTTTGATCCACAGCTGCACGTGTTTGGGGCGCTCCAGCACGCTAGTCTCCAGGTTACTGATGTCATCTGTCTCGCTGTCGAAGTAGCGCTTATCGTCCTGCGTGACGCAGACGTCCGTCGAGGACCAGCGCTCCTGGAGACGCCGGTCTGCCACAGAAGAGAGAGGGAGCTTACTGTCGGCCCTGACTGACCGTGTAAAGTGCCTAATCCACACCTGCCTGTATCTCATACGTAGATTTCAAAAGGTACGTAATGATTCATGTTTTTCTCAACCCCCACTTTAAAGCATGCTTGCGTGCTTCTGATTGGACCTAACCTGGCTTTCGCTTACTGTCCTGGTATACATTGCTTCGATTTTGTCTGACTCTCACCGTGACGGACAGGAACAGCGAAGTCCCCCGTGTCCAGCTCCTCGTCCTCCGGAGCCTGCCTCTTCCCCCGCTGGGCCTCAGGTCTGCGCTTCCTCTGGGCTTTACAGGTGGTAAAGGGAGGAACTGACAGAGAGGAGGGCGGTCAACATTCTTACAACATTCTTACAACATTCAAACATAGACGGACGTGAGCACTCACTGTGTCTCAGCCTCTCGTTGACTTTGCTCACGAGCAGCACGGCCTTCTGGTCCGTACCCATGCGGTCCCTGTTGGGCCCCAGCAGCTTCTTCATGTACTTCTCTGTGAGGGGAGAGTCAGGGCAGGTGACCGAGAGCTCTCCGGAGATCCTCCAGAGCAGTGTGTGAGCGGAGCTTACCTGTGGAGCTGCTGATGTCAGCGCTGCTGCTGGCGTCCGAGCAGCCAATCAGAGGCAGGCTGTAGGACAGGATATCCTCGAACAGCTGGCTCTCGCTGAGAGTGCAGTCCCTCATGTGCTGCCTGAAACACACAAACATACCACTTCAGCCAACGATTCAAATCTTTTTTCCCCTCAGAACGTCTGACCGATTCCCCATCTTTATCTAGTCAACGTGAAGAGAAAGAGGGAAATGGTCCAGCCCAAGTAAAGCTCAGACATCACGTACCATGTGCAGTCGTCGTCGTTACATGTGCCGGTGAGGTCGAAGCGGCAGAAGCACTTCTTGGGCTCGATGGCGTTGCTGTAGGTGACCGAGCGGAGGGAAAGCTTCTCTTTGGTCCGGTAATATGGGCTGAACCTGAACGGTTGGAACACAGCAGACTGAAAACACTCAAATATCACCGAGTGTCACGCTTTGACAGAAACGGTGTATGACTTTCAAAACATTCTGCGCCACAGGCAGTACTCATATAACGATCATTCAATAACCCAAGTGCATTCTGGACAGACCTGTATGATTTGAAGAGGAGTAGAGGGCTGCAGTAGGGTCCGAACGGTTCTGATTTGGTCTCGGCTCGGCTCTGGGTAGCTGCCAAGGGGTCAAAGTCAGCCTGCAGGACCTGCACGAGACACAGAATGAGCGGAGGCGGTGGCGCTGGGATGCCGATGAAGACCATAGAGCCGGAGTACCTTGGCGGGAGCAGCGCTGGGCAGCGGGAGCGTCTCCTCCTGCAGGAGCTCGGGGAGTCCGACACACAGCTGGTACCTCAGCCTCAGGTCCTCAGCGTTCAGCCCCAGCAGCAGCTCCGGAAGCCCTGCTCCGCTGGACGCTCGGGTCTGCTTGAGCGGAGTGCCCGGGGCCGTCTCCAGGTGACTCAGCTTGGGTTTGGTGAAGGAGCCGGACTCTCTGAAGGAGCGGCGGCGGTGGCTGGTGGTCAGTGAGGCGGGGGTCTGCTCATCCTCCTCGGCCTCCGCGTCCTCGCCCAGCGCCAGCTTGTCCTGGGTCAGGTCGTGCAGCGAGGGCTGGGGCTCGGCCTGCCGTAACGCCTGCGCCTCCTTCAGCTTCTGGATCTTCAGGGCGTACTCGGACTCCAGCTGCTGAAGGCGCTGCTTCTGAGCGATGAGCTCCGCGTAATGAGCGTCCGAGCGATCCACGCGCCGAGCTTTCACCGGCTGAGGACCGCAACACCACATTACACTGTTACGCACCAACACATGGACTCTTTCACTGACACTCGCTCACTCACTAACACACTCATTCACACACACATACACTCGCTCACGCTAATTATTTCATATCTATATGACTTTCAAAAGCAGATTACCTTCGTTTATCAGAATATGAATCTGTCAATATTTGAACTAAATGCAGTGAAATAATCAATGATGGTTCGATTAATGAAGTCTTACGGAGCGGACGGCGTGGGAAGCGCTGCGTTTGAGCGCCTGAGTCAGGTCTCTCTCCAGCCTCACAGACTGCTGCTGCTTCACACTCACGCGGTGCTGGACTCTCTGAACCTGCGGAACACACAGCAGAGGAACATCAGCACACGGCAGGAGCCGGAGCGTCCACTAGCACCGAGGCGTTCGGCTCACCTGCTCCTGCAGCTTCTTCAGCAGGACTCTGTTGGCACTCACGATCTTCTCGGATGCCAGCAGCTGCTCTTTGAGTCGCATCACCTTCCCCTCGGCTGCTTTCAGAGACTCCTTCTTCTTCACCTCCTGCTGCAGGAGCTGCTTCAGCAGAGCCTCGTCTTTGCCCATCTGCGCTCTGCACAGGAATCACCAATACAACGTGAGTTCATGGGTAACAAGAACAACTATCCACCAGTGGTCTTTTCTGAGGACGACTGTGGCTTCTGTTCAAGTGTGGAGGCTCACTTGTGCTGATTGAACTTGTCCTGCAGGTCTGCTGCTCTTCCCAGGATGTCCAGCTCAGAGTCCGAGCCTGCAGGGGACGGGATGCCCACCACCAAATCCAGCCGGCCTCTGAACACATCACACCAGCTTCAATCACAGTCCTCCACACACACACACACAACTGATAAAAGCATCACACCTGGCCTTGTCGTCTCGGAGCAGCCGATACTCCATTTTCTTGGCATCAGGAAGCGCTTCTGCACTCTTCACTGGGTTGTTCTCCTTCTCTGACACTGAATGCTTGGGTTTGGCTGCCTGAAAGCAAAACATTGTCAAAAAACGTATTCATGTTTTATTAATATTGAGTACATTTACGATGTGTGCTACAATAAATTAAAAACAATTATATCAGCAGAAAGATGAGAGACGTGAGCCAGTCAAAGATTATATCTGTATATTCAAGGTCTACATTCATTGATTATATACACTGTAATGTAGTGTTGCCTATCCCGTCCATGTCTATGTCTATGTCAGCAGGAGTGGGACAGTTTCTTGGTGTGGTGTGTGTCTGACGCACCTCTACGGTCCTGCGAGCTTCTTTGATCATGGACTCCAGCCCCCCGAACACGCTCTGAGCAGGGCTGCAGCTCTCTCCGTCGGAGTCGCTGTCGTCAGACGCGTTCAGACGCACCACCACAGACTTGTGTCGAGGCAGCTGAGGCAGAAAACACACATATTCCCAGTATTTGGTAAGACATGATGGCACGGATTTCTTTCACATGTTGTGATCCATGTACGCATAACTTTGTCTACAGTGGGCGTCTGCAACAAGCTGCCTGTCACGAATGTTACTCACCACGAACGGGGCTCTGGGCGGCAGCGGCCGGGTGAACTTGAGCACTCGAGTGTGAGAGATGACGGTGTTGAGGCTGACGGCCGCCAGGTTACTCCGAGTGTGGGGCTGAGC
Organism: Enteromius treurensis; assembly: GCA_032275025.1. Lineage (NCBI taxonomy): Eukaryota > Metazoa > Chordata > Actinopteri > Cypriniformes > Cyprinidae > Enteromius > Enteromius treurensis. The sequence continues at coordinate 228,930 of JAUCMU010000009.1, read as the reverse complement.
CGTGGCTCTGAGCGCAGGAGACGGGGGCCCGCTGCTGCCGGACGCATCCTGCAGACACAACAAGAGCTCGCAGAGTAAAGCAGCTCTACAGCCGCCGTGTGGGCACGCTCATCAGTTCCCCTTTCACTCCTTAATCACTGACAACCGCATTGACTCCCAAAGAATACAGGAACTCTACACAACCAACTGTTAAGGATGGATTTCAACACGAAATGTGTTATAAATACGTTAATGATGTGTTTCGAAGCCATGTTGGTGTGAACATACCACACCAAACCAAAAACATCTCTCATATCCTCAGCGGGCCTTTTCACTCATTCTGCAGTGATTGACAGGACAGTCGGGCATGTTAGCGGTCGAACTTGCAGTGTGCACGTGGCCAGTGAACACTGAATACTGAGAAGTGATTGGTTGATTGACAGGCAGATGTCACCTGACCCCGGGGTCCTTACCTCTGGCCTGACGGTGGCTCGTTTGTTGGCCAGGGACTTGAGCAGCTCTTCTCTCAGAAGCATCTCCTCCTCCTCCTCCTCGTCAGCGAATGGAGGCTTCGGTGGCTGCTCCACTTCATCGGGGGGCGGCAGCGGAGGCAGAGGGGGAGGAGTCAGCCGCACAAACTCCATCTGCAGCACAGGACAGAGAAAAGAGCAAGAAACACAGCTGAACATCGAGGCATGTCCGGAGGGATCTGTAGATCAGACCGATGACACGTGGTCTGCAGACATCACACGGGCTGATTTAAACATCTGATTGGCCGGTGCATTGACTCACTCAACCCTCCGCCTGTGATTGGCTATGATTGGGGAAAGATTTGAAGTTTAAAATGTCTTTTTTTTTACTGCATCTTAAATTACAGGTGGCACTTCCAGTTTGGGGAAGTTATATATATATATTCCTGTTATATGTTGCTCAGAGGCACAATCTTGAGGGGATTACGTTCTCAGCAAAAACACATATTACAGGGTTTAAAATTTAACAAATTTGAAACTTTTTTACTCGACCGTATGCAGGGCGAGTCCCCTGATCGTACCCAGTCTTTGAAAATGCTCATTATTGATTGTGTTAATAGAGCGAACCTCCAGCTGCTTGTGTAAGCCCATAACTTCAGGAATCTCAGCGGGGGTGGGGTCTGTCCTGAGGCAGTGTGAGGTCAGGGCTGAACGCACCTGTCTGTGGGGTGTGGACTCCAGAGGAAACACCTGCAGGTCGTGGGGCATCGGGGACGTGGCTGCGCACAAACATGAGCACGGTTACAGGCTGAAGGCTTTGGGGTCAGTTTGAGAACGCTTGGCTTGTCTCCAGTACCTGGAGAGCTGGTCTCGCTGTCCGTGTCCATCGCCACCTCGTCGTAGTTGTCGTACTGGTAGAGGTTTCCTGAGGTGTCCAGACTCTGCTTGGCCAGCTTCCTCTGCTCGGCGTCTGAGGACTGTAAGAGAGCAGAGGTCACGTGATCATCCTCAGACCTGTGCTGGGCTGCAGGTCACTGCTCGAGCGGCTCACCTTGCTGCGGGAGCAATGCCTGGAGCCCACCAGCTTCATGAAGCGGTTGTACTGCTCGTCCTGATTGGACAGGTCTCGGATCTTGCGGATCTCGTCCTCCCTCTTCCTGCGCTCCTCCTCCTCTTCCTGCTTGCTCCTCTGCTCCTCCTGCTGTCTCTGCTGCTGCAGCTTCCAGGTGCGCAGCTGCTGCTTCCTCCAGGCCTGCTTGGCTGCAGCGCACACACACACAGAGAGACAGAGTATAATGTCTGTGATGATACGCTTGGTTTTAATTGACCAGAAGATTTAAGCGTGATATTTGAATTGAACCGGAATCTCTCAAAACTTCTGTGAATTAAGCACTTGTTTCCATCTAATGAGTCAACGAGAACTAAACGGTCACTTCCTGATAAGCTTGCACTAACCACCGCTAAGAAAACTAGATACGAGCGTGTCTTACTCAGCTGGGCAGGTTTCTTGGCCCGGGCGGCCCTCGCTCTCTCCTGGCCCCTGCACACAGCGCTCACTCTGCCGCTGGCCTTGTTCCTGTCAGCCGGAGACTCGCTCTTGTCCTGAGACACTCGGACGGGTTTGGTGATCTTGTCCCGGCTCTCCTGCAGGACCTGCTGCTCCTTCTGCTGCCACCTCCTGCTGGCCGACTGAAGGGCCAGGAGACGCAGCTGGAGCTCTGACAGGTCATCCTCGTCCTCCTTCTGCACACAAACACCTCAATCTCTCACTGACTCACACACACAAATCACAGAGCAGCGGGTTCAAACTCTGAATTTCCAGCTTAATGTTTTTTTTTGTCTTGCTTGCAGCCAAAATATCTACACTCCTTCTGGACAAAAGTGGAACAGCCCTACTATGAATAACATCAAGTGTTTGTGTTGTGATTGGTGACTGGCTGTGGTCTGTACCTTGGCGAGGATGATGGGGGTCTGGTCACTCACAGCAGAGATGTTGAGGTCTGGCTCCAGCTCCTCGTCGTTCACTGCTGACACACAACACAATGATTGTCATTAAACCTCTGGCTTGACTGAACAGACGCTGATGTCTCTGAATGAACACGTCACAATGTAAAAACTACCCACACAACAATCTCAATTGACTTTAAATGACAAGAAGCGGCCTCTACAGCTACTTGTGTCCTTAAACGCTTGTTATTTGGGGTTGACAGCTTATAAAATCATAGTTAACTTGTTTACTGAACACCCCGTCGCACAGCAGCTTTAGACAATGTTCTGTTTTTTTTGATCAGTCAAGAATGACAAGGATGCCGCTTTTAGCAGTTCAAAGTCAATGAGAACATTTGTACTCAAGCCAGGTCTGATGGCCTCTGCAGGGAAATATATCTGTGCTACCGTGCTCCAGGCTGCTGTCCTTCTCTGCCATCTGTGTCTCCGGGGCGCTTCTGCTGTTCAGGGCATCTCTTTCGGCAGGCGTCGGCAGCTTCTGTCGCAGCGGCCTGAGGTTGAAGGCCTGGAAGGCCCTCTTCTCCTCCTTCACAGCCGAGGCGGGCTCCTCCGGGGCTGGGACCGGGGCCGGCTCCTGCTTCAGGGCCATGCACTCCTCCTTGCGGATGCACTCCAGCTCCAGCTGGATCTGTTTGTACTTCAGCAGCAGGTCCTCGAAGCTCTCGTCCACGCTCTCTGCTTTAGACACGTTGTTGGACGGCCGCCGCACCTGACATCGCCCGCCGGGCTTCTCTAGGGATCGAGGTTAAGGAAGCTCTAACAACATCAAAACAACAGCACGCAGCCTGCGGTCACGACTTCACATGACTTATATGAACTTGAATGGAATGTGAAAATCTATGAGCTCATTAACATACAAGAGCACATATTTACAGCGCAAGGTGGTTAGCTGATCAGAACAGAATCAACTGAATCTTCCTCGACTGCTGAGATACGACTTGAACTGATCTGACCTGGATGATGACGTCACTGCCTTTATCTGAAAGTTGCGTGTTTACTACCGTCCTTCTACGTTACTGACACGATCTGTGTCGCGCTGTATAAATAAAGGTGACTAGATTCGGTTGATTCAGGAAGAATTGTTTGTGTGTAAGCCCACATAAAATAACAAACAAAACAGAAATTCATAGTAAATACTAGTGTTTTTAGAACCATATTACATGAAAGCACTTTAATTAATATGCGATGGTAATTCTATTGTTGCTGCATTAATTTATACTCCATTATAATACATAAACTAAAGCAATATATACACATTTGATAACGTTTATTAGTTAACAACATTATTTAACAAGAACTAACAATACTTATACACCATTTATTAATATTAGCATTTACTAATGCATTATTAAAACGTTTGTTAACATTAGTTAATGCACTGTGAGCTAACAATGAAAGACTGTATTCGTATTTTTACAGTTCACTGTGGTTAATACTGTACATGTGATGCTGTTACATTCGTTAAAGTGCTGTACATACTGTAACACACACAGTAACGTACCATACACTTCACTAGAGTATTTCCTATAGACCACTGTAATATCTCTTTCGTGTATAGAAATGAGACGCCAGTGTAAACACAGCAGTCAGAAGCATTCACGCTCGAGCTCCGCTCCACACCGCGGTGATTACTATCGCTGAGATAAGGATACGTTTCCAGCCGGGCGAGTCCGTCCTACAGCCGTGATTCTCCGGTAACCGCTCGCTCCAGCCCCGCGTCCAGTCGGGCGCTCCTTGAGCGCGGTATCTGAAGCGGCCCAGCGCGCCGTGGCTGCGCTCCCAGAAGCCGGACCGCGGCGCGGCGTCGAGCTGCCGGGGGCCGCAGGGGAAGGGCGGGTGGAGCGCTCTCAGCGGTCCTGGGCCGCTGCTGTTGAGAGCGGGGCCCGGTAGACGCGCTCTTCTGGGGCGGGCGCGGCGCGGAGGCCGCGCGTTCTGCCGCTGCCGCTGCGGCTCGTCGTCGAAGATTTCCCCGTCCTCCAGCTCGCCCTCCTCTTTAGGAGAGGGGCAGCCCGAGCTCACCTCCATTACTGACATTTACTAACCACTGAACGCGTTCACTCACGATCCATGCCGATAATTAACATCCAACAGCTCGCGTCGCGCACAGACGCGTTTAAACGCTCGACTAAGCAGCTTTTAGCGGAACATCACACTCGTCTCTGCTGCTCCGGCTCCGAGTTTCGCGAGACTTCACCACACTCATCTCTGCTGCTCCGGTTCCGAGTATCGCGAGACTTCATCACACTCGTCTGTGCTGCTCCGGCTCCGAATATCGCGAGACTTCATCACACTCGTCTGTGCGGCTCCGGCTCCGAGTATCGCGAGACTTCACTCACTTCCCGTCTCTCGCGGATGCCTAGGGGGAACTTCTTCATATCATATGCATCATATGCAGCACACCCACTGGCCAGTCGGCAGTACTGCAGTGAAATCTATGTGACAGAAATAATGAGACGGTCAGAGTTGTGTTGTTGTTCAAAGCTGAGCCGCTCTACTAACTGAATGACTTTATTACAATAATTGAATCACAATGTCTTGTAACTTCATATGTCTCCTTACAGTAATAACGTTCCGATTCTTGAAGTCTTTACATGTGATCCAGCAAAATCAATAAACAGTGTTTCCTGCATAACCAACTCCTTGTCTTGGCTCACACCTTTTATACAGTACATCCATAAAACATATTACTGGAAACTAATTTATACTTGTTCCACAATAACTGACATAACCATCTCAGATTGTTTATGTATAATTTATGTATAAATGATGCATTTTACCAAAAACAACGTAAATATATTAATCAACGTATCATTGGTTTTAACTGAGCTAGTACATTGTAATACAAAAATAAACACCTACATTTGATGAGCTTAACCAATATTTTTACCAATACTGTATTCATACGAAACGAAATCGTTAGTGATATCCCTTTTGTAACTTTAATACAAAGAAAAACAATACACAACAGTAATAATGGATTTCAGCATGTTTCAGTATTTTTGTTAACGTTACCTTGAAAGTTCATAGAGGAGGATACAATCTCCGCTATAAATTACCGCTTAAACCGCACTTTATTTCACGTAACTGCTAGAAACACTTTAGTGGCATGTTCTCTTGACAATGTGTAAACGTTTTGACAGAATTGACCCACCAATTTGACAGAAATAATGAGACGGTCAAAGTTGGGTTGATGTTTAAATCTGAGCCGCTCTAGTACTGACAGTGTATGTGATGTGGCTTTCCGTTACCATAGCAACCCTGGACCACGCACCACCACTCAGGATGTTTCATGTGAAACAGCAGCATAAAGGAAATCATCAATGAGGATGAACAGATATTACATGAATAAACACCTATTGTAAGGAATAAATATACAGATATATATATATATATAACGTATATATACACATGTGACCAAACGTTTAAGGTGTCACACATACGTTCGTATAGATACAAAACCCACACAACATCTGTTTAAATCAAACATTTAATGTTTTTTTATTAAACTTTTTCCAAAACAACAATAACAAAAACTTTTGCAAACATGTATTACTTTACCTAAGTCAGTGTTGTTCTAATTAATTAAAATAACTCCTAAACTAGTTGTAGTTATATAAAAGAACATATATATGTAAAATATAATATAAAACCGAAAAATATTAAATATATGAAAATATTAAAAAATAAATGCGATCGTTTTTAAATAATACTGAAACATCTGTTTTAGATGGATACAGATGTAGCTGCCGTTCTCTCGACGGACAGGAGCGGCGCTGTGAGGCTCTTCTGGCACAGCGACGTCACATCCGCCCCTTTTGTTGACACCAGAGCGTTTCCGGTCGTGTAATGCACTTTCATGTTTTCATGAAATACTAGATCAATATCGTGTTTAATATGCACTTATAAGCGATATTACTCGAAGAAGCCTCTAAACAAGCTCCGCGTGCAGTGGGCCGCAGATGACATGATTGGCGTGTGTGTGAATCATAAACAGGTCAGATATCTATGAAGTATTGATCAGTGACGATGATGAAGAGAGGGACGCGACACCCGCGGAGAGGAAGAGCGAGCAAAAGAGCCAAGAGCGACGAGCACACGGCGGACACACGTGACGACCCCGGTGAGGAGAGGAGGAGGAGGATGTTAATGGTGGTGAGGGTGATGGTGATGATGTTGATGAAGGCTCTCTCTCCTCTGCTGGATGATGATGATGAAGATGATGAAGGCTGAGCTAGAGAAGCTCCTGTAGAGCAGCAGATGTTGAGACCGTGGGTCTGATGTATTGACTGATAGGTTTGCTAAACACATCAGAGCTCAAGAAGAACTGTGAGAAATGATGGAGAGAATCAGTGAGCAGGGGTTTCTTCAGAGCGCGCGCACACACACACACACACACGAGGTTCACTCATAGTTAGTACAGATCCACAGACTGATTCTTGTCATAAAAGGGCTCATTCCCGCCTCGTTTCCTTGCTCTCAGATCCAGCAGGAGTGTATTTTAAAGAATGATGCAAACCGAACAGATTCTGGAGCTCTACATTTGGTTTCAAACAAGTGCTCTGTTGTCTTAAAGTCCTTAAATATTGAACATTTTAGAAGGAATGTAAAAAAAAAGTGTTTTTTTTCTAATGTTCTCCAAACAATATAACTTTAAAAATACATACGCAATACACTCTGTGCAGAAAAGACAATCTTATTTGAAAATGTACTTTCCTGGGAAGTTGTTTGGAATCTTTTATGATGGTTTATGATGCATAGCACATGGTTGCTATAAAAAAGCTCTCTGGCTTGCTTAGTTGGGGACACCTGATTTCCAGTGATTACCGTCGTCTTGACTACAGAGACCGTCTCTGCATTT
>JAUCMU010000009.1:190264-201705 GCA_032275025.1 Enteromius treurensis | reverse complement strand
TAAAACCAAGTGTTCGTTGACTTTTCTGTTCCTATGAAGTTTGAGGCGGATGTAAGAGTTTTCCTGTTAATCATTAAAATACCAGCTATCACATTAGCACTTATGTGACATTAAGTTTGAGAGCATTTCAAAGGTTTGTGATACATTACAACAAATGCATGCATTAGGAACAAAGAGCATTGGCTTCTTTTTTTCGCCGATGCACTGATGGAGAAATTAATCACTCAATATAATAAACTAAATGAGCGATCACTTACTCAGCAGGGCCTGTAAACTGAAGAAAGAGCAAAGAGCACTAGAGTAAAGATCAAGCTCATGCAGAGTTCACCCAAAAATCAGTGCTCTGTCACCATTTGCTCCACGTGACATCTTTCCAAACCTTTGTGACTGTCTTTCTTCCGTGGAACATATAGAATGATGTTTTTACCCTGTCTACAGTTTCAAGCTTCAAACTCCCGTGGTCTAATTTTTACCCTCATATCCTTTTGATTGTTCCACAGACAGAAGTAAATCATACGAACATGAGTAAACGACGACAGCAAACTATTCCTCCCATAGAAGATGTTAGTCATGATGAGAGCTGGGTGATCCCAAACACAAAACACCTTGATACTGTCTGCACGAGCTATTATATAAGGATCCACCATATTCACACTCACATACATTTTGAAAAGAGAATGTATCTGTAAGAACTGAGCGTCAACAAAACAGCGTCAATATTTGTCTCCTTTCCAGTTCAGAATAAAACTGAAGCAGCAAAACCTTTTTAGATCTCTGATAAGATTCATAAACTCTTTGTGAAAAAGTACTTTCCAAGAAGGTAAGTGCAGTTCTTGAAGGGAAGCTTTGTTGTGACTGTGTGTTCTCACTGCCTCACCTTCACCTTAAGACTACATTTCATGACAAGCATTGATTCTAGCTTTAACATTTGCAGTTATTTTTATGGGATTTAAATTCTTCTTCATTTTATCTTTAGAAAAAAAAAATAATTACAATAAATAAAAAGAGATGAAACACGTTCTTAAAGAATAAAAAATATCCTTAACGTCATTCTCAAGAAGACGGATTGTGCTGTACTTTAAAGAATGTCTGGTCAGTCTGGCCTCTCCTGAGATAAGCTTTGCTCACAGGTAAACACGATGTAAGCCTGAAGATAAACCTATCACTAGTTCGCTCAACTGAACTCAGGGTCACTGCTGATGAAAATAACACCTCTCACGTGCTGACGGAAACGGTTAGAAAGGTCACTGAAAGACACTTTTTTAGACTTGTCAAAAAGCATTTAATCACCATAGTTTCAGCGCACAGTTCAATCACATCAACAATCAACATCTCAGCCACGCGTCAGCTGTAAACAAGATACAAACCAACCGTCTGGATTACAAAATAACATAGCGCAAAATTACTTAGAAAAATATCTCATATCTTCGGTAAACACTGTCGTCGTAATACGCATAAGACGGCGTCTGATTTAAAAAACAGGCTGAACTCAAAGCGGCCCGAAGGAGCGAAGGCCTTTGGTAGTAAGACAGGAGCGTGGTGGCAGTGTGGTGCGGGGCGAGGGCCGCGGTCAGGGGGCGGTCAGGCACAGGCGGCGCTGGGCGGCGTGGGCCACCACCAGCAGGAGCATCTCCGAGGTGCTGCTCAGGGCCACGATGAAGGGAGCCTGCGAGGCGTAGTCGGCTTCGGCCCGCTGGAAGGACAGCTGCATGACGGCCAGCGCCAAGAGACTGTTTTGCACGCCCACCTCGATGCCCACCGTCTTCCCCTGCGCCAGCGCCAGCCCGGCCAGCCGCGCCAGCCCCAGCCCCGCCAGCAGCCCAAAGACCGGCACCGTCACGCCCGCCAGCACCACCGGGGCCCGCACCTGTGCCAGGATGGATGAGCCCATGCGATAGGCCACGAAGACCCCGCCCACCATGAGTGCCAGGCTGAAGGGCCGGATCAGGGCGAGCAGCACACCAGACACGGCTGGCAGGCGCAGCTTCACCAGCACGCCCAGTGAGATAGGGATGGCAATGAAGAGCAGCGTGCCCAGGATCTTGACGAAGGGCACGTGGAGCGTGGCGTGGACCCCCAGGAGCCAGCCGTAGAGTGCTGAGGACAGTGGCATGGCAGCGGCCGCCACCACGGTGGAGACCAGGGTCATACTGATGGCCAGGGTGACGTCTCCGCCCAGCAGCAGGCTGTAGAGGTAGCCCCCGCCGCCGCCCGGAGCCGAGCAGGTGATGACCAGCCCCAGGGCCAGCGGCTTGGGCAGCGCCGCCAGCCGGGACAGGCCGAACGCATACAGCGGCATGACAAGGAACTGGCCCAGCACGCCCAGCAGCAGGGGCCCTGGGCTCCGCAGCAGGCCCCGCAGCACCTCCACCTCCACCTTGCAGCCGAAGGCGCACTTGTTGACGAAGATGAGCGGCAGCAGGGCGAACAGCACTGGGTTCTCTGAGAAGTGTGATAGGCCCGAGGAGTCATCCCCGCCCGCCGCCACCCGGATGGAGTACTCTCGGCGCTCCTCGATCAGCAGTGGCTCCGGGCCCCGAGCCAGGTCCAACAGCTGAATGAGCAGAGGGGCCGTGCCCGGCATGCCTGAGCGGATGCTGATGACGTAGCTGCTGGCGGCCCCGCTGTCGCTCACGTTAAGAATGGAGATGACGTCCGGCTCCAGAGAGTTCACCCGGAGCGTCTGTGTGAGGCTCTGGCGGCCCCTGCGGGCCCCAGGGCTGCCGTAGCGGCTGGAGATGACAATCACGCCGCGCGTGTTCTGGGGGAACTCAAACTGCTGCGACGAGCCGTCCCCGATGCGCAGGTACTCTGCAGGCTTCTGGGGATCTTCTGCTCTGGCGATGAACAGCACACAGCTCAAGACGAGCGCTGTCTTCATGCCGCCGATGTGCTCCTCCTCACGATGATAACAGCATCTCTAAAGCCTCACAAATATAGTCATGTTCGCGGGGATCATCTCATGACGGCAGAAGTCGACGCCGCCCACAAATACCCAGCGCGAGCGCTTCACAGACAGTATTTCCGCGTGCGCTGATAAATACTTCTCATCTTTTGTGGCTGTATTTTGCTCTCGTGAGTCCGGTCTGACCAGCTCGGGCGTTTACTACGGGCTACTCCCTGCAGAAAAGCGGCGAGCGCGAGAGCTGAAACCGGGGTTTCAAGGTGGGCGGGGTTTAGGAACGCTGACTGGTCGCGTACGGCGGGTTTACGAAATAATTGTCATATTTCAACTCTAAACTATTGAGAGCGATTCAGATACAGAAGTTTATTGCCGTCATTAGTCGCGTGAAAATTATTGTTCAGGCCGTAGCTTAAAAACACGGAATCGGAGTTGGTCACGTGCTACCTGTTTCTTTATTCACCGCTGCACGGATGGACCAATCACCGCAGCATCTGATTACAGGTCGAGGCGTTTTATTTGCGCTTTTCAGCCGGTTTGCGTCCGTGTGTCAGCTAACAACCCTTGTAATCGGCGCATGTATCATTTTCAGTGGACAAACGTCTCTAGGGAAGCATAAATGCGCTTCGACGTTTCAATGCGTCTGAATTGAGGAAAGGCCTTTCTGAGCAGCACTGCGCCCCCTGCGGGAATAAACCGTGTGTTTCACGGGAAAATATATCAGAAAGGAACACTGGCCGTCCAATATAACATTCTTCAGAAACGCGGAAACAAACACCCGGAAGCTGGCTGCGAAAGCTCGCGCAGTCGCGCTGAGTTCGCTTCCGTCATGTTTATGTTCGACTCTATAGGGTTGTCATAATGTGTTGAGATACTTCAGAATATTACAGAAATACTGAACCGTTGCTGCCCTGATAAATGATGTGTCACTCAAAGACATGTGCTAGTCCTCATAGGTTGCAGAGCTGATATAAGACTCAACCCATGTTGATATTCACTCGGCCTCATCATTATCATTATGTTGTGTTGACATGTTTGTAAATTTCTATTCCACGACACTCGCATAAACGGTGCCACCTGTCTAAATGATTACGACATGATAATAGTTAACATTATTATTCATTTAAATATATATATATATATATGAACAATCATAATTTCTAAGATGATGCTTGATGCTGATATTAAGACAGAAAACAGCTAATTTAAACTACTTATATTTCACAATACTAGCAGAGAGATTTCTTTAAACATTTTTTTTTTAAAGCATATAATATTTATTGTGTGGTAAGAACAAATACAAACATTCAGACAAGAAAGATCAGAAAATTTATTATGTACTTGCATTCAATAAACACACAGGAAAGGTAATAAAGCAACTTCAAATATCTAGTTATTTACTGCATGAATAACTAGAAGAGACAGATCCCAAATAAAACCTTCTCAGTCATCTCACGGTGGAGTTGTCCTGGGTGGTAGTGTCAGCTCATACGAATCAGACAGCGAGGATCAGAGATGAGCATCATCATGTCAGATGTTATTTAGATGCCTAAGAATGAGGCACTGGAACATGCCGAATAAGATCTGTGTCAGAATGATTTGATTTATTTACATGATAAATGCACACAAGGAGAAAGAGGTCTAACCCTGCAGCAGGAGCCCAAGAAGATTTTCCATTACATTATGGTCTATATGTGTGTGTGTGGGCTGGATTCACGGACTCTTGTAGTCTGACGGAGGCACTGAACTGTAGAAGCACCTACTCACACAAGGTAAGGCAAACCATGCGTGTTCACACACACTACACCATGAGCGCTGCTAACATTAACCTATCAACGGATCCGTCTCCGGCAGCCAAAAAAATAAATATGAAAGTGCCAGTAAAGACGATGAGCGGCTTCCTGATCTTTCCCGTCCAGAAATAAAGAGGAGTAATGATTGTGCTCTTTCCACGGACGCGGTCACGCTTGATGAGAGACACGGAGAAGTAAAAAGCCGAAGGAGAGACAGTGCATGTTTTCATCGTGAAGTGTGGGAGATAACGTGTGTAAATGGACCGGGTTAGAAAAATCAGCGGCCTGATAAAGTCCTCCACGCAGGAAATGTCTGAGCACCGTCAGTTACGTAAAGCTGCCAACCTGCAACACAACACCAACATCAGTCACTGAGTCAATCCCGTAGACACGCCCAACTTTACAGCAGAAAAAAACACGTTCACAGTCAGGTTCAAACTATTATTGTGGTCATTGTAGCTAACGTTGCCCTTTAGAGTTCTGAGTGTTTGGGCGTACCGTCTGGAAAGCTGGTCCTCCCTCTCCTGCGAGCGCGTGGACGTCTCTCCCAGCGACGAGGCTCCGGCCGGCAGCTGGCTCAGCTGGTCCTCCACCTCCAGGCCGCTCTCCTCTGCGATCTGCAGGATCAGGTCATCCACCTGCTCCTGCGGCGTGCTCAGCGTGGTGGCCGAGCTCATGGAGTCATCCATCACCTGCACACAGCAGCAGCTCTCAGACAGCGCTCACTCAGCACAGCACTGAAGGAGCACGGCACTCACCGAGGTGTGCACGTCCAGGTTCTGCACCTGCGTCTCAAACTTGTCCATCACGGCCGACACCTTCTGCAGGTCCATGGAGTTCAGGGCCTTGTCCAAAGCCTTGGTCACCTGCGTCATGTTCTTCGTCACCTTCGGGAACAAAGAGGGTTAGACTCGGATGACTTCTCAGGGTCATAACAATCAGGTGGCCGTCTTACCCCCTTCATAGTGACTGCCGTCTGGACCTTGGAGGCCACAGCGTCCACACGAGACGCCATACGCAGCCAGTTCAGACCCTCGTTCTTCTTACGAATGGCATTCTCTGCGTACACACGCGCACACTCCACGTTCTTCTGCTGGAGCGCCTACACACACACACCAGTTAAATCAAGGATCTTTTACAGAGCACTAGGACTGAGACAGACTAAATCCAGAAGAACTGTGTCTTACGATGCTTCAAGAAAGTTACCTGCAAAGCTACAGCAAAGATGCTGTCAAAAATAGACTTCATTACTTCATTTCAATTAAGTAAACAAAATCCACATTTGGGTTGAGCATCCTTTGGGTTTAAAGCAGCTTATGTGCACGTGAGCAGTTTCTCGGGAGCCTTCTTGAAACGTCTCGGAGATGTTGTTCTCCTGGGTTCAAGCGGGCAAAGTTTTCTTTCCCACTGAGAATCTGGATACTTGAGATAGGTTGTGGGCCCTGAGTCTCACCTGGTTGCCCGTTGAGAGCACTACTAAATAAAGCTGCCTGGCAGCAACTGTCATGTCATGTAATTCCAGACAGAGTGGATGATAATCAGATCAGGACTGTGTGTGGAGCACAAAAACCTCACAGGATCATTACAATGAATGGCCAAATGTACTAATATTTCCTGTTGACACACTACAGCCAAATATAAAAACGACTGACGTTTTCTCTGCTGTAAACCGTTTAAATCTAGGTTCCGATCATTGCTGTACCAATGATTCATCATTAACAGTCAAACAGGGCTCATGGGACTGCGCTGGCTCCCGTCGCATGACATCACTCCGTACCTTCTTCACTTTGGCCTGCTCGGATTTGGAGTCCTTCTCTGCCTTCTTGGCCAGCCGCTCCAGCTGCTTCGACGTGAACTGGAGAGAAAGACAAGAGTCACGGATCAGACCATCACGAGCGCGACCACAGAGAGGAAAAACAGAAACATATAGTCACCTTCAGCTGGAAGAGTGTGTCTGTGTGAGAGAAACACAGCAGTCATTAATAATTCAGCTCACGTCTTTAGAACTCGTAAACATCTTACGTCTTTGTGTAATAACGAGAATAAAGCGAACAAACTAACTTTACAACAGCCTGTCAACAATCAGATTTAGTTTAAATCATATAGATGAAGATGACACGGCGTATCTGCTCATGTTTATAAACGCGAACTGATCCATAATGACGTCAAGTAATAACACGCCGTGTTTGAGCGACATCGAGTGAAAGTGTTCCTACCATCCATGTTACTGTCCGCTGCGCTTTTGGGAGCTCTGCTGGGTAAATGTGGTGTTTTTCAGCTCGATTTGTTTGTTTATGTGCCTCCGCTGGAGTTTCTCTCGCTCTCGCTCTCTCTCTTCCGGGTTCTGCTACGCCTGCCGTCACCGTGACGTCACGCGCCGCTTCTTCTTCGTGGGGTTTTAACGGCGCAGTGCATTCTGGAAGCGTCACTCCCGCCATCTTCTGGAGGTAGTAACTTATTCAGTGAGCATTCGGTGCGAGCACATATTATTATGTCCACTCTTGCCACGTTTAGGCTTATTATTTACTAACTTTTCTGTAATCGTTCCAATTATTGTATCAAGCGCGTTCTCGCTGCTTTCTAAGGCAGTCCAGCAGGCGGCGATCGTGTGCGGATCCGGGCTCGCGCCTCCATCAGCGGCAGAGAGAGGAAGGCGCTGCGGGAGAAGGGCACAGCGATGGCCGCCTCCATCAGACTCGGGCGGAGGGGCGTCTGCATCGCTCTGAGAGCCATAAAAGCCAACAACCTGACCGTTCAGAACAGACTCATACCGCAGAGCAAGCGTCCGGGGACCGCGGCATGGACCGGAAGCGGCTGCAGACACCTTTTCCCGTCGCCGTCAGTATGCGGTGAGCGTTTCTGTCAGATCAGCGGAAGGACAACACTCAAATGTATTAGTTACAGCACAGTTTACATCATATCAGCAGGTGTATTTGCTCTGTAGCACTGCACTGGTGCCAGTGAATGATCTCCTCTATCCACAACACACATGATAATAGTTATGATCTTGACATGGCTTTTGTTGATTGCTGGTAAAAGCAGCATATGCTGGTTAGTTATGTTTTGAAACTGGGCTGCTGGTTTATGCTGGTCGGACCAGATTAAGTGCAGGTCTTGCATCATATCTGGTCTCAGTCCAGTCAGTCAGGTTAACATCAGAGGATTGTGACACTGATCAATATTTGCTTTATTGCAGAAACGTGTCATTGCTCTCTGTGCTGTTATATTAAGAATACAGGATAAAATCCTGATTAAAAACTATAGAACAGTTTAAATCGTGAAACTGCCATTGGTCATGCTGATCTAGTAACGTTTGTTGATCCTGTGTCTTTAAGCTTTTCAGACGCCAGGCCTCTTCCATACCTTCAACACGTTTGTTGTTAAACTGTGCTGATTGACAGAAAGTCAAGTCTTCTGTAAGAGTGACATAAACACATTCTCTGTCATGTTAGCGTGGTCTCTTTTTGGATGAGTTATATATTCACTTGCTTATTGCCCAGGATTGTGATAGCAGAAACACTGTACTGACCAATCAGCATCCAGTATCAGAACTGTCTGTTTGTAGGATTTGTATGTTTTATGTCATGGAGTGTCTGAAGTGGTCTGTTGTGTCCAGCAGGGGTCGCTCCGCTCAAGGTGCAGATGCCGGCTCTCTCTCCCACCATGGAGGAGGGAAATATTGTCAAATGGCTGAAGAAGGAAGGTTGGTTATTTCTGTGCTCATCACTTCATCAATTTTGCCCCCTCAGCATTGCGTGATTTGGGGGATTTCGGGTTTCCGAAGCATGATGCATGATGGGATAGTGTGTGTTAAGGCCTCCGATCTTTGGCGTTGATTAGTTGTGTGTAAATGCTCCTATATGGCAGAGACTCCAGCTATCCAAATCATGATTTCAGTGATTTTCACACACACCAAATTACTGAAAAATAACAGGTGTACTTCTGCTTTGACGTTTGTGTGTGTGCCCAGGTGATGAGGTGGCCGTCGGTGACGCTCTCTGTGAGATAGAGACGGATAAAGCTGTGGTGATCATGGAGTCCAATGATGATGGAGTCCTTGCTAAAATACTTGTAAGTGTACATCTGAACGAACCCTGTATAGAAACAAACCAATGTTTTTAGTGCTGTACTCTATGTGCACACTAATACCGATCCCTGCCTAAAGAAACGGAGGTTCTGTCATCCTGTATTTACACTATGACGTGATGTTAGGGCACAGATGAGTGTGCGTGTTAATGCAGCTGTCTCAGTAAAGAAGCGTCTGTGTTTGTCTCAGGTGCAGGAGGGCAGTCGGGGTGTGCGCCTGGGGACACTCATAGCACTGATGGTCAGTGAAGGGGAAGACTGGAAACGAGTGGAGGTTCCGGCACCGGAGCCTGCGACTCCACCCACTGCAGCCCTGCCTCCTGCGACTCCGCCCACTGCCCCCACCCCTCCTCCGACACCTTCAGCGCTCAAACAGTGAGTGTTTCTGTCAAACTCTGCTTGCTTGTAAATGTCGTCAAGTACAAAATACCCCCTGGTAACAAAGAGATTCTTATATTGTTCACAACAGAGAAGGTGCTCAACAACATAAGGGCCACGTCTGTGAACTCAGCGGGAGATGCAGCGATTGCTTTGAACCGTGTGTGTCTCTGATAATGGTGTGTGTTCTTCTGTGATTGTGGACAGGCTGCGCTTGAGTCCAGCTGCAAGACACATTTTGGACACTCACGGTTTGGATCCTCACCTGGTGAAAGCTACGGGTCCACGCGGCCTCATCACTAAAGAGTGAGTCTCTCACACACACACACACACACAGATGGGCAAGTGTCATGTTATCTCACAATCTCAGGCACGGATCAAGATTTAAGCGCTGTGAACTCTTACATTCGCGGTGTATCTATATGCATATATTCTCATATACTCTGACCCTGTAAATCTTTTAAAACATGGAGTGGGTTTTTTCACACGCACACAGAGGTTCCCACTGAGCGCTGTCATCACTGACACGTGTTACCATGGCGACGCAGACTCCTCCTCCTGGGTGTCCATAGAAACAAAGAAACTGACACCTTTTAATACCTCTGAGGATGAGTTCAGCTGAGAGAAGATTATCCAGACATTCTTTTATACTTCAGGGCTGATGTCATCATCATTCAATTTTTTCCTTGAGCCTTCAGTCTAGGCTTCTTGATGCCGCCTTTTTCACAGCTGTGTGGATCGTGCAGATCCGATGAGTTTTTTTTGGTCTCAGATTATAATTTCATCATAGGAAATTTTTAGCTTTCTAACGTTAGACAGGAAAACGTAAGTGACTGCAACCATAATATGGCTGCTTTTTTACTTTAAACTTTTGAATAGGTTTACTTGCCATTAAAGGGGAGGAAGATGGTGAAAACATAAGCACTAGCAGCTTTAGACAGCTGTGCAAAAGACCAACCCGAACCGACGCAGCTGGGGCACCACCCCTAGATCGGCCCATGTTTCTGAACCAGTGCAGGCTGCTTCTCACAGCTTCTGTTATGAGCGCTGCTGCTCTATTCAAAGAATATTCAGAACACCCCAATCTCACACAATTTCAGGTTTTTAATGTAAAATATTGGAGTCATATTGTGGCAATTTAATGATTTAATTGAATCTTCTTCCTGCCATGATGCGTGTCTGTGTGTGTTCTTGCTCGTTATTTTTTTGGAATAATGCTGCTTTATCGCTTATTTTAATTCTGCGACTTTACACTCCTGCTGGGATTTAAAATCAAAATTTCAATGAATCGATATAAGCCTTTTTTGCACACTTATATGTGTGCAGAGATGCTCTGAAGCTGTTGGCTCAGAGAGCCGAGGGTCGTCCTGCTCCTCCAGCGCCGCTCACGGTCTCTGCTCCAGCTGTCGCCCCGAGCTCCGGACGCCCCTCATTCCCTCCGCTGTCTGTGCCCGGGAAACCTGGAGCACCGGTGAGCCACAGATCCTCTTCACTAATATCCTGCAGAGGCCCAGAGGGTTTACTCTACATGAGCTACTGTGTTAGTTAAGAGAAGAGGGGAAGTAGCATGTGTTTGTGGAATGACTGAGAGCTGAACACTCCTGCGACGCTGTGTGTTTCAGGGCACATTCACTGAGATCCCGGCCTCGAATGTGAGGAGAGTCATCGCTCAGAGACTGACGCAGTCCAAGAGCACCATTCCTCACGCCTACGCTTCGGTGGACTGTGACCTCGACCCTGTCATGAAGCTCCGCAAGCAGCTGGCAGCAGGTGAACACCTTCCCTTACATCACACACACACAGTTTTATGGGCTGTCTGTAATCAGAGAGACACCTTCCTTTCCCATCAACCTCTGTCCAATTCAGATAAAAAAATAAAAAAAAAAAGATTGTGATGAAACATGATTTCTGTGTGAAAAAATCAGACACACAGAGAGCCTCAGATTCATTCGTTATGAGGCGTTGAGTGAAAAGCGTCTCAGCTGTGTCAAACTGATGTTTTGTGTGTTCAGAGAACGTCAAGGTGTCAGTCAACGACTTCATCATCAAAGCGGCTGCTGTCTCACTCAGAGTAAGTTCATGAACGGCAGCAATGGATCCGAGAATTCTACAAATTCACAACTCTTGAGTTTGCTGTCATAAAAACATCATGTATATTAGGGCTGTACGATTTTGAGAAAAAACCTAATTGCGGTTTTTCTGACCAATATTGCGATTGCGATGCAATTTTCGATTTTTGCGTTTGATACTTCGATAAGTGCATAAAACCTAAAATTATCAAT
>JAUCMU010000009.1:91435-107014 GCA_032275025.1 Enteromius treurensis | reverse complement strand
TGACGTCACCAGCGACACCTAGCGACTTTTCGTGCATGGGTGTCCCTTATTTTGACTTGTAGAAAGTGGCAACCCTAAACGTGCTCATAGAGACAATTTAAGGATTTATGGTGTACCAGAGGAAAAAGAAGGCACAGATATGATTGACTTTCTGAACAACTTGCTAAAAAGTGCTCCGGAGAGCTTGGCAAAAGTAGGAGGTGTTTTGCAATGATGCCCGTTTCTATATCGATCACGATTTCCCACCCAATGCGCTTAAAAAACTAAATTGTGTTGATATTATGAGGTGATATTAGCTAGTGATCTATCATAAACATGCATAAAACAGTATATCAAACACATGACGATATACAAGCATAATAACAATATACACAATGACCTGAAGGATATGTGTTTACAAAAAGAAAGGTTTCCTGTGAATTAATTTAGGAAAAAGGCCATTGTCTTTTCAACAGGGAGAACTTGTCAGAGTTGCTTTGTTTACATTCATTCAAGCAATAAACCGGTGTTATCAGTCGGTTGCCATTGAATCAGAGGCCTGTTTTGCCTTCCTGAGGTGTTAGCTGCCTTTCGGGAAAGGGTCCACAGTACAGGATGGATCCCCGACACGAGCCCGGCGGTACCCAACGGGCTGGGCCGGGTTCGGACAGATATTTAGAAAGGATGCTCGGTCACATCAGTGTGAATGTGCACCTGTGTTATAACGGCGCTTTTTGCCCTGTGTGCGCTGATGCTCTGATCTGATGACATTTCCAAACGCCTTCCTACAGTTGCTTAATAAAAGCGGGCTTTCCACACAAAGAAAGTGCATGTCTCATTAGTATTAGTATGTGTCAATATCTTAATGCCTGTCGGGCTCGGGTCGGGTTCGGTTACTGCTCTGACGGATGCGGGCCGGGCTGGGACAGAAAAATGCGGCCCGATCGGCACTCATAAACACAGACATAGTTTAAGTTACCCCTCGGGCTGGTAAAGATTATTAAAGATTATTTGTTAAATGTAACAAATAGTTTGCACCTGATTGGTTCAAATGCTACAAAATAAGACAGACTTTGATGACCCAATAGTAAAAATATTTATTGGTGCCTACAAAGGTATTTTAAACAAAGGTGTAATTTCTAAATTCTGTAAAGGTTATGGCTGAATCATTTTCACTCTATTGAATACATTAAGGAAAAATGCCTTATGAAAGGCGTTCATAAGGAAAGGAAAGAATATTTAACATCACACTGCCTTTGCACTTTATTGCATTAAATGTGATGTATTGCAGATGAATGTGTTCAGAGACTGAATATGTAAAGCCATTGCATCCAGATTTTGTAAAGGCATAAAATGACTGTCCCGCACTGAATCCTAACCTAAAATATATATTATAGGCTATATCTCAAAGTCTCTGAGAAAACACGGATTCAAATGACTTAACATATTAAGTCTTTATCTGACCTCCCCCCAAATGTACACATCTTATTAAAACTGTTCATTTTATTTACATTTTATTATTATTATTTTTTATTTAGTCTTGTTTTTTTGTTTGTTGTTTTTATTATGAAAAAAAATAAAAATGAATGGTAATGAAGAATGTCAATGCCTTTGATATGATTTTTAGTGGATTGTTTTGTGCTTTTCAAAGAAAAAGAAATGACACGAGGGTGAGCACATGATGACAGCGTTGTCATTTTCGCATGAACTATTCCTTTTATACTTGACTTTTAAATGCCTCAACTTGTAAATTCAAATGTAAAACCAGCAGTTGTTTTTGTACACAGAAACAGCAGGCGCAGTATTATGAGAACATCATGCATGCAATGAGACCTCAGCCAGAATATTTCGCAGTGGGATACTACGGACAAGGTTTCCCATCCTTCCTTAGGGTGAGTGAATTTTGCATTCTGTAATGTATTTAATGAAACTGGAATGAGGGATGAGATTTCCAAACCATAACTTGGAGAACTGTACCTCCATTTGGTGCACAAATGTCTAATTTTCTGTTTATGCAGCGTGAAATCTGTAAAGTATGGATTAAATGGTGATACAAACATGCTGGCAGGGTCGGCTCGGTGTTTGGCGTTTCAGCATCAAGCATTGCCAATGGAAAACAGATATTTTGATTACAGCTCTCCCCAAAGAGCTCTCTTAGTAATTGGGTTTTGACAAGAAAATAATACTTTTGTTTTCACAGTCATGGGTTTGGAAACCCTGGTGCTACACTTTTACAGATACAAGAGCTCCTTAGACGTCTAATAACATGAAAGTCTCCCTGCTGTTATTATTGGTTGTGCATGCATAACAAACCATGGATATCACTTGATTAGCAGCCAGCATGTAAAAGTTGTGGCAGATCATGTGGTCGTTCATACACTCTTCCTTGGTTCTTATTGTGTCTGTTTCAAACAGAACAAAATGTTCATTTACCGTGGTAAAGAGTATGAATGGCTGGAGGACTTTAGCTTGAAGCTGTTGTCTCAGTTTCCCAATGCTGTGAGGATGACCAGCACATCGCCCCCTGGTGACAACATCTGTAACTCACCCGGTCAACGTATCCTTGACTCCAAACTCAACAATATACTGACATTGTAGGTCAAATTGATTAAAATATTTAGATTTATGTTATCTGAAATAATATTTTTGTTTAAAACACATACTATTAAATTAAATACACTAAAATTCAAAAGTTTTGTCGGTATTATTCTTTTAAAGAAATCAATATTTTTTGCTATAAAGGGATGCTTTAAATTGACAAAGAGTGACAGTAAATATTTCAAAAACATAAAAAATCTAAACCTTTAAATGATACTGTGATTATATGCAGTATTTAGATTTATTGATAGAATGTATTGATTAACTTTTATTTGAAAGCATTTAAATACTTGTATCTGAATGTCATTGCGTTGGATTAAAAAAAACATAAAAGCAATTGGCCTTTATTTCAAAGGAAAAGAAAATATTTCTCAGAAATGTTTTGGCTGACTTGCTTTGATATTTAGTTTTATAATCCATTGACATTCAGACATGTTTTTGTTATTTTTTATTACCACTATATATTTGAAATAGCTTTTTCTGCAAATGGCTTTTAGGTTTGAAAAGATACATGGAAGTTTTGCATCCAGTATTTGTTAAAATCTTGCTTTGTTTGACCTACTGACCCTACAATTTACTCTACAAGTGACCCTAAAATGACCCTAAAACCCTAAAGAGTTTTTTAAACTTAATACAAATTTCCACAGATATTCAGAGTTTTACGGTGAAGCCTGTCTTAAATTTACCTTCAACTTTCAAGGACAAGGAACTTCCTGAACAAATCCTCAAGTATAATTCTACACACACTTTACATCTGTTTTAAATAACGCTCTTATAAATATAACTTTTTTATAAAAAGATAACTTTTTCCCAGTTATTACAGGACAAATGAGGTGGAGAAGTTCCAATATTCAAGACCGTTCAGGAAAGGAGAAAAAGATCCTGATAATGAGTTTGCTGTGAGTTATTATTTCTCTTTTCTCAAAAAATATTGAAGTGCAGCAGTTAACTGATAAGTCAGATCAGGATAATTGCGATGCATGAAAAAGCTGATTTCAGATTAAGCTCTGTTTCTTATAAGATTGTTGACATTGACATATTTTAACATGTCTCAATTGAAACTGTTAAGGTTTTAACAACTGTTTTTATTAAGATGATTTGTTGTGAACTGCATAGAAAATCAATGCAGGAATCCCAGTCAGGGCAAACCTCAAATCTGCATTTGAAAGGTCATTTGAGGTCACTTCCTAATTTTAAAGAAAAACTTCAGATACATCACAGTATTTGCTTTAAAACTGTGAAAAATACAACCAAATCTTATGCAGTTTTCTTTTTTCTATACAGTGAATGTGCACAGTTTTTTTTATTATTATTGTGCAGCAGTAAGGATTAAATAAGTAATACGATTCACTTTTTTTTTTAACATTTACACCTATTAGTTGTTTATTAGCAAGCATGTTACAAGAATATTAGCCATTTATTAGAGCTAGTTAAATACATACTATCCTTATTCTACATCCCTAATCCTACCCAATACCTAAACTTAACATCTACCTTACTAACTATTAATAATCAGCAGATAAAGAATTTATTGAGGGAAAATTCGTAGTTAATACGACTTTTAATAGGAAATAGTGTTACCTATTCTAAAGTGTTACCAAACAAATAAATACGTAAACGACTTTCTATTCTAGTGGTATTTCTAGTGTTAAGATACTAAAGTGCCTAAAAACATTTTAAAAAATCTGTCTTTTTAAAATGTGTTTCATATTTGGTGTTCTTACAAGAACATGTGAATTCTTTGATCATAAGATGTATGAAACATTCTTAATAATACAGATGAAAATATCGACCATTATAACCATACTTGAGAATTTCATGATATCTGACCCATAGACTGTAAAAAACATGGATGTAGTGTCCGTGACATCACCTATTGGTTTCTGAAGAGCGTTCTTGAAGTTTAAAGTAGGCGGAGCTGACCGTCACCATGTTGGAATCACGTCACCATGCATCACTCCAGGATTATTAAAAATGGGCACAGAGGCGGGAGCTGGTTGATAAAACCACACCCACCCACGAGAGTGACAGCAGTGGCAATCCACCTGTCACTCTAGTTAATTAGCTATATAGACCAACATAATTTTTGAACCGGGCTGCAAAAATGATTTTTTTCTGTTGTAAAATTAGGCTTTTTAACATGGGGAGTCTATGGGATTGACTTCCTTTTGGAGCCGGCCTCTAGGGGCCAGTTGATGAATTGCAGTTTTAGTCACTGCTGTGTTGACTTTATGATAGAGAGCCGGAGGTTGCCGCTTCATCTGACCCCATTGGGCCTTTAATTAACGACTGGAATACCAACTATTAATATACTATTAGTCATGTCCTTTCAGATGTATGTAAGGGGTAAATATCCAAGGGCAAAGCAATCATTTATAATGTAGCGATTGTAAGCTCCTGGTGATGAATTCAATACTTTTAAAAGAAAGTAGATGTTTGATAACATTGGAGAATTGCCTGTATTGCCAATTAAAGGTAATGTTGTTGTGATTCTGTGAACCATTTCACTAGCTTTCTAAACAAGAGCCTGTAATTCAGCCTTGTATAATTATTCATAAATGGAGATGATTAACCTTCTGTGTAAATGTGGAGTTCTGCCTTTGACCTCACAGACCATGTGGATCGAAAGGACTACCTTTATTACAGCGTACCGCTTTCCAGGAATCCTCAAGTGGTTTGAAGTGAAATCCATGTCTGTGGTGAGTTACTGAAATGAACACTAAAACTGTCTTTTACGGTCAGATATGAATACAATACTGATTTTAAAGACACCATGATATGATTCCTACTATGTTTCTTCACAAATGTACCTTATTTTGCTCATTACCTTATTGCAATTAAAAAAGGTAATTACTTATAAGTAATACTTATTTTAATTACTGCTGTTAAAGTATCCAAAAGAACAATAAAAATACAGAGTAATATATTATGTTGTGTAATTTATTCCTGTGATAGTAAAGATGAATTTTCAGCATCATTACTCTAGTGTGCAGTGTCACATGATCCTTCAGAAATCGTGGTCATATGCTGATTTGCTCATAAAACACACAATAAAATCAATATAATCTAAATTTATTTTTAAATTTGTATACATTTTATCAAAAATAAATGTGGTTTTCACAAGGCATTGCAGCAGGGCTGTTCCAACTCGGTCCTGAAGGGCCGTGTCCTGCAGAGTTTGGCTCTAACCCTAATTAAACTCACCTGAAGTAGCTAATCAAGCTCTTACTAGGCATACTAGAAGCTTCCTTGCAGCTGTGTTGAGGCAAGTTGGAGCTAATCTCTGCAGAAAACCGGCCACCCAATTTGGACAGCCCTGCATTACAGTAATCAAGATGTGAAGAAATAAAAGTATGAATTACTTTCATCACTGAAAGATAGCTGAAAGAAACGATTCTTAACAACTCAATTAATTAACTCTGTGTCAAGAGTAAAACTTATATTCTTAACATAAGTGGAATGACAAAAAATTGGATGACAAAGGATTAAACGCATGTTAAAGCATACATAATAAAAATAGCACTGGTCCCAAAATAGAACCTTGGGGGACCCCACAGGCAATAAAAGATGTTGATGACAAAATTAACAGATTTTAACGGAAAAGGTTTTATTTTGCAGAGTACTGAAAAACTGTACTCAAGTAAAAGTAAAAGTACTTGCAGAAATATTTACAAAAGTAAAAGTAACAGTCAGAATAGTTACTTGAGTAAGAGTAAAAAAGTATTGGATAAAAAAACTACTCAAGTAGTTAGTTACTAGTTACTTTGGATCATATACTGAATATTCATAGTCTGTTTTTGCTAAGATATATAGGTAAAATGTATTATATATATACACACACACAGACACACACACTAGGGCTGCACCATTATGAAAAAAATCTAAATTGTCCATTATACCCTTGAAAATGTAATCGCGATTATTTATTACAATTTTCACATTTTACACTGAATGGTGTTTATACCATTGTTTGAAGCAACTGGATGCCATATTTATGAATGCATATAAACAAGATGAAGACACTAACTGAAAAACTGTATTGCTTTTCTATAGTATTAAACCTCAAACTATAATTATACATGGTATTTGCCTATTTTTTAAGTAAAAAAATAAAGAATATCAGTAGTCTTATACTAAAACTACAATCAAAAGAATAGAATAACCCTTAAGATAACCTGCTGAAAACATATCTGAAGCATGCAAAATAACATAAGTGGGGGGAAAAAAATATTTATTGTGCAGCCCTAACACACACACACATATTTTTCTTTTTTTTTTTTTTTTTTTTGTAATTTATTTCAGTGATGCAAATCAGAATTTTCATCAGCCTTTACCTCAGTCTTCAGTGTCAAATAATCCATCAGATATCCTTCCAGTATGTTGATTATCAATACTGTTCTTTTTATCCTTTTATTTATAAAAATATTCAGAACAAAATATCACAGGTTCTAAAAATATTAGGCAGCAAAACACTACAATAATTCATTATATTAGAATGGATTCTAAAGAAAGTTATGCGTTTGAAAACTGGAGTAACAGCTGATGAAATTCAGATTTGCATCACTGAAGTAAATTATATTTTAAGTAGGCTATATTTATTAACCTCTGACAGGGAGAAGAGTGGAAACATCTCACATGATCGCTACTGAAGATCTGACAATATACACGAATGCATATTTACGGACATTCTTCTGTTTGTTCTGCAAAATATAAACATGGTCTGTAAGCGTAAATATTAATTGTGTCTAACATTAGGAAAGGCGTTCTGGAACAGGTCGCGCGCCGCTGCATAGAACGAACGCGGGTTTGGCGGGTGCTCATTTCATACTTTCTGACAGCTTATTTAATGTATATATTAAACAATGTATTTAATGTATAAGGTACATGCACAACAAACTGTTAATGTCATAGTGGTATCGTGTTCTGTAATCGAACGTAGCCTGTGGAAATGTAGACAGCACGCTGTGTTAACTAAAGATCTTCATAGTTAGAAAACAATACCCTTTGCAGATGACTAAAGATCCAAAGCCTTCTGTTACAACTTTCTGTTACCGCTTCAGACGAATCAGCGCGTGCTGCTGGGGAACTGAACGAATCCTTCAAAATGATTCGCGAATCGGTTCACTAGTTTACCAACTGGTTTGATCACGCCTTTGAACAGAACTGACTCAATAGAATGAATCATTTGCGAATTGTTCATTGCCGAAAGAAAAGTAGATGGCTAGTCTGGAATAAACGGAAAGCATTTTTAACTCGTATAGCATTAAGATGAAGTAACGAGAGGAGCGTCGCCCACAGTAACAAAGTAAAAGTACCGTTTTTTCATAAAAAATTACTTGAGTAAAAGTAAAAGTACCCATTTTTAAATATACTCTAAAGTATTAGTTACCCCAAAAAATTACTCAAGTAAATGTAACGAAGTAAATGTAACTCGTTACTACCCACCTCTGTACATAACAAACTGCCAGAGGTGGACGAAGTACACAAATCAAGTACTTGAGTAAAAGTACACATATTATAAAATATTACTCCAGTAAAAGTACTCCTTATTCAATTTTACTTGAGTGAAAGTATAAAAGTACTTGTTTTTTTAAGTACTTAAGTAAATAATTATTGCAATTTTTTATGGTCTACTTCATTTTATATAGCAAATTTTTTTCATAACATTACTGCTAAAAATACTGAGATTTTTGAAGAGCATGATGCAGTAATGTTTAATGTGAAGTTTACACTGCAATGTACTCGAGAGAAAACAGATTGAAGAGTCCAATTTTCACCAGCAAGAAAGAAAAAAATGTTTTGAAGCTTAGGTTACTGTTTTGCAGAACATCACAGAATATTATATATGACATGAGAATAAGTAATGATAAACATTTGAAGGAAAATATTATATTTTCTTTTTTTCTCTCAAATCTTGTCTGTTGTAAACACTCCCAGAGGGCATTACTTCACACTTGTACACACAACTGTTAATTACAGTAGTTACCTGAATACCAAATCCTTTCTTTTCCATTTGGACATTATCTAAAAATGACTATAAATTAGCACCAGCAAGCTTGTTAGCTAAATAATCAGCATTAATGTTAGATAACAATATTTATTTTCAGTATATGGTTATGAATAAACATTCATATCTGTCTACTCGGCTTGTTGATCCAAACAATATAAAAAATGTATACCGTTGATAAACAATATAAACACAGACATAGGGCCAAATGCGTAGCATTTTAATAAAACTGCAAAAGATCACCCTTTACTGCAGTGTAACAAACTGAGAAGTTTTACCTAAATATGATTTTCAGTTAAAGTTAGTAAGATATAAGTACCTCAAGTCAGAAGTCAGCCAAGAAGCTGGAACACGGAAATACAGTTATTTACATTATTATTTTGAAACTAGAAATGTTTTTGTTACAATAACCCATCAAGGACATGTGATAACCCCCCAGAGGCATATAGGTTAGTTTTTACATTACAGGACTTGTGGATGCATGCGTTTCACAGCACTTTAAAATAATGGACACTATCCACCCATATTATCAAGCTTAGAAGAGCCAGGATACATTTTTGAAAAAACTGTGTTCATCTGAAAGAAGAAAGTATGACTTGTATGAGTGAGAACATTATGGTGTAGTTTTAATTTTTGGGTGAACTATTCCTTTAAAAGTACTGCTGTAGGTTATTTGAAGGATAGACTACAACATGAAGAAAAGGGAGTATTTACATGTTCTCTTTTTTAAAATACTTGTTAGTGACATAGCCAGACAATTTTACATTGCAATAAATATGGACATATCTGTTTCCACTAAAATAACTAAAAGAAGTTCACCTTATCAGAAACATTTACATTCTACTGTTAGTATCTGTATCCACCTAGGGTCTGAGAGTAACATAGGTTCACTTCTCTGCACATATAGTATGTGCTGTACATTTGAAAGAATTGAAAATAAAGCAGACTTTGACTTTGATATTGTATAAATTCATAATAGTACAATTCAAATAATACAATTTATAAACTGTGGCATCTCACCTTTCTCTGTTATCCTCACAAGGCCTTGATCACAGAGATCATCCAGTTGGCTTTTTAGCTGACAGACATCTGTTTCACTATTCTTCAGTTTCTCATCTTTGTTGACCAGTATTTTGTTCAAGTCCAAAATGTTGTTTTGGGAAAGAGTGGAGAAATTCTGTAAATAAAAATTAGAAAACCTTTTACACTAAATATTTTGTTGCATATGTAGGGCAGTGCTTTGTGTTGTCCACAGGATGTCGCTGTGGCACTGTTGTGTCGGGGCATGTTGGAGGTTTTCAAGCGCTGTTTGAGCCTCAACACAACGCAGAGTAGTAGCGGCGGTGCTAGAGGCCAGCAAGCACGCAGAGAGACCAGGAGGGCTACTTCTTTGGTGCCGTGACCCGGATTGTGGCACCACTAGACCAAGAGAATTCTACAGCCAGTGGTTTGAAACCTGAACTTCGCTGAAACTGAAACTGAAACTGAAATTCTTAACCAGATTGGTGGTTTTGGGGACACATTACCATCACTGCTATATCCTTTACAGCCTGTTTGGAATCTGAACTGTTGCAACTTTCAACTGAACTTTTACAATCTGTGTGATTTGTTTTTTATGTAAAGTATTTTGGATGGTTTATTAAAAAAAAAAAAAAAAAAAAGTTGTTTTGACTATTGAGATAAAATTTTTCTGATATAAATTTCAGACATTTAGGCATAAACTGACATTTTAGTGTATTAGTTTTTTTTGGGGGGGATAAAAATATATTCTTCTGTGTACATATAACTGAACTATACAGATTACTCTTT
Organism: Enteromius treurensis; assembly: GCA_032275025.1. Classification (NCBI taxonomy): domain Eukaryota; kingdom Metazoa; phylum Chordata; class Actinopteri; order Cypriniformes; family Cyprinidae; genus Enteromius; species Enteromius treurensis. The sequence continues at coordinate 96,621 of JAUCMU010000009.1, read as the reverse complement.
TTTTTTTTTTATATATATACCTATATATTATTTCTACAAGATTGCATTTAATATCATATATGTGACATAGATTCGACATCTCCTTGCAGTCTAATTACACTGCCATTTAACTTGCTTGCACCTAGTGAATACACAATATACCTCCCAGTGGCAAGATGTAAGGCGGTTATTGATGGATATGGAAGAAGCAGGAGTCATTCGACCTAGTAAAAGTCCATATGCATCCCCGGAGGTTGTTGTAACCAAGAAGGACGGGTCACTGCGATTGTGCATTGACTACAGGAAGCTCAACTCCTGCAGCCCCCGAGATGCATTCCCTTTGCAAAGGATAGAGGAGGCTCTTGAGGCTTTAGGACAGGCAAAGTACTTCTCAACCCTTGACCTTACATCTGGATACTGGCAGGTAGAGGTGGCAGAGCAAGACAAGCCCAAGACAGCGTTCATCACTCCCATGGGGCTGTTTGAGGCCAATAGGATGCCTTTTGGGTTGCAAAATGCACCCTCCACATTTCAAAGGTTGATGACCTCTTGTTTCGGTGATTTGAATTTCACCCATCTCCTTATTTACCTTGACGACATTATAATTTTCTCCAAGTCCTTTAAAGAACATCTAGAGAGGCTCCAGCTCACTTTCGATAGGCTTCGGGAGCATGGCTTAAAGCTTAAGCCATCTAAGTGCCAGCTGGTGAGGAAGGAAGTGCAGTACTTGGGTCACTTAGTGTCTGCAAAGGGCATCAGGACAGATCCGGAGAAGATCAACAAGGTCAAGGATTGGGAGAGACCAACTAATCGAATGGAGGGGCTGCGGTTTTTGGGTTTTGCAGGTTACTATAGGAGGTATGTTAAAGGCTACTCCAACCTGGCTGCTCCCTTGTACCGCCTTACCTCTGGTGACCCTAGAAAGAAAAAAAGAGGAACCCATAAAAATCCAGTTCCAGACCAGCCATTTTTGTGGACTGCTGAATGTGAGGAGGCCTTTCAGTCTTTAAAAGTAAAGCTGATCAGTGCTCCAGTGCTTGGCTATCCAGATTACAGTAAGTCCTTTCAGCTACAGACTGATGCCTCAGGAAGGGGGCTTGGTGCAGTTTTAGTACAGCTCCAAGATGGGGTGGAAAGGGTCATTGCATACGCGAGCAGAGGCTTGAGCCCAACTGAGACAAGGTATCCCGCACACAAGCTTGAGTTTCTTGCTCTCAAGTGGGCAGTAACAGATAATTTCCACGACCACCTCTATGGACGCAAGTTCTCTGTTCTGACAGACAATAATCCTCTGAAATATGTAATGACCACAGCCAAACTCCAATGCTGATGCACTCTCGCGGATGTCAAATCAGGAGGTTGCAGAAACCCTGCAGTCCTGCCCCCAGCAGTTGAGGACGGGTGAACTGAGTCATGAGGGGGCACAAACCACCCAGGGCCCTGAGGAGGTCACAGGAGAGGACACGGCTGTAGCGGAGGAATTTGAAAATGGTCAGGAGACCAGGGAAGTGTATGTGGATGTGGGGATAGAGACACTGCCTGGTATGACCGTACAAGAGCTTCGAGCAAGACAGAAGGAAGACAGAGTTATCAGTCCTATCCTCCACTTCAAGAGCAGGAACCACAAACCAAGTCACAGTGAGAGGATGAAAGTGGGAGCCCCAGGGGGTCTCCTGTTAAAAGAGTGGAGGAGGTTGGTTGTAAAAAAAGGGATCCTGTACCGCAGCTTCAGAGACTGCCATAAAGGGGTGGTGGAGCAATTAATACTGCCTGAAAATCTCCGTGAAACCATCAAACTAGCCCTTCACAACGACTCAGGGCATCTGGGATTCGAGAAGACACTATAGACTGATAAGGGAAAGATTTTACTGGCCAAGAATGTTCCAGGAAATCAAGGCTTGGTGTGAACAGTTTGGGAGGTGCTGCCTAAGGAAAACTCCTACTGCCAATGTCAGGGCACCTCTTGTCAGTATCCATACCAGTGCACCCATGGAGCTGGTCTGTGTGGACTTCTTGATGCTGGAGAAGTCCAAGGGTGGTATAGAGAATGTGCTCATAGTTACAGATCACTTCTCCCGCTATGCTCAGGCCTACCCCACCAGGGACCAAAAGGCAAGCACAGTAGCCAGGGTCTTGTGGAAGAATTTCTTCTGCCGTTTTGGCTTCCCTGCAAGGTTACACGCTGATCAAGGGCGCAATTTTAAAAGTACAATTGTAAAGGAGCTATGTAAGTGTACTGGTATCACTAAAACCCACACCACACCCTACCACCCCCAGGGAAACGGGACCACTGAAAGATTCAACCGGACTTTGATGAACATGCTGGGAACCCTAGAGCCTCACCTGAAGCCCAGATGGCATGAGCATGTGGATGCAATGACACACGCATATAACTGCTCGCAACATGATTCCACTGGCTATAGCCCGTACTACCTTATGTTTGGCAGACATCCGAGGCTCCCAGTGGACCTCATCTTCAGCTTCCCCACAACCAACCAGCCGTGTGAGTACAGTGAATATGTTCAGACCCTGCATGACTCCCTGCAGCAGGCCTATGCCCTGGCTAATCAGACATCTCAGCTGGCGAAAGAACAACAGAAAAAGTATTATGACAAAAGGGCAAAGAGTGAAAACTTCAGTCAGGGTGATAGAGTCTTAGTCAAAGTTTATCATGTGGAGGGGAAACAGAAGTTGGGTGACCGATGGGAGGCACAACCATATGTTGTGGTCAGGAAGCAACCAAGTTTGCCTGTTTATGTGGTGCGGCCAGAAGATGGGGGAGCAGAGAGAGTGCTTCACAGAAACCTTTTGACGCAGTGTATGTTCCTTCCTGTTGAACGAGACAAAGGAGTGATCGTAGAAGGGAAGGAGTCATTGAGTGAGATGAGCAAGACAGGCAGTGAACTGGAGGGTGGAGAGGAAACCGGGAGTGATGGTTCGGAGGGTAATTTAGGAGCCCTGATTGGACAGATGATGATGAGGAGAGGGAACAAATGAGCACAGAGGACACCGACATGTAGGCAGAAGAAACAAGTGACAGAGAGGGAGTGCTCGTGACTGATACTGGTGCCCCCTCCATACAAGGGCCCTACCCTCCAAGGAGAAACCCAAGAAGGAATCGGCGTCCTCCACTTAAGCTCTCACTTGAGACCCAAGTTGTGAAGATGGAGAGTGACCTACAAAAGATAGAAAGAGGGAGAAAGTTGTGGCTGAAGGCTAAAAATAAAAGTTAGCTACCCCACACACACTATCTACACACGTTTGTGTGCTATACAGTCTCTCAAAATATGTTATTGTCCTAATTGTCAAAGTCCAGACCACATTTAAGCTTTGGTTAATGTGATGGCTGGGACGCCATCAATTAAAGAAGGGGTGGATGTAGGGCAGTGCTTTGTGTTTTCCACAGGATGTCGCTGTGGCACTGTTGTGTCGGGGCATGTTGGAGTTTTTCAAGTGCTGTTTGAGCCTTGTGTTGTGCCGTAGGGTTGATAAGCGTGTAGCGCACCATCTGTTCTTCAATTCATGTTATGAACACCAATAGATGGAATGCTGTGGAATAAACCAGTCAAGCCACAATCCCGAACCCCTCTGAGTCCGCGTCTCCTCTCTACCACCACCCACGAACACACACCCAACACAACGCAGAGTAGTAGCGGCGGTGCTAGAGGCCAGCAAGCACGCAGAGAGACCACGAGGGCTACAATTACAATCAACGTTAAAATGGTAGTTATCATAGTCTCGCAATAATTATTAAAAATACAGTACAGCATACAGTATACCATAAAGGAGCTATAATTATCAACACACACTTCCTAAACAAAGGAAAGAATTTTAACACTCATTTAGAAAGATAATAAATTAGTGCATACCAAGACATCCTAATTATCATTTTATACTACAAAATAATTAACTTAAACCACCAGTCAATTCTTAACACTCACGTGTCATATGCAGCGTTGATCATTCAGTATCCACAGAGGCTTTAGTTCAGAATAACACGCGTGAATGCGTCAGTGACTATACTTCCCGCAACGGGCAACCACCTGCATGATGCAATGTAAATGCTACTAATTAAGAATACACATTTAAGAAGTGTCCCGTCTGTCATCGTTAAATAATTCACCTAAAACACCAATCAATGATTAACACTCACGTGCAATATACAGCATTGATCATTCAGTAGCCACAAAGTCTTCAATTCAGAATAATAGCCAGCGTGACCACATCAAAGATTATTCCTCCAGCGACAGACAACCACCTGCACGCCAAACAATTTACCGGCTGCTTATCGGAAGTCGGTATTTAAAGGGAAATCCCATCTACCATCAGCGGTCCAACATCGCCTCCCAGTGGCTTGGCTACATATATATAATAGCAACAATTTTTTTTTTTTACACATGACCAATGAACCAGAGCAGCCCAAGACAGAATCTGATGTTAAGAAGCTAACAAGACCAACACAGCTATCACTTTCTATATTAACATTGACTGGATCAACACCGTCAAAGAATTCAAAGCACTTACATAATTCATGCTGTGCAAATAAATACACTTTTGTCATACCTAATACTGTATGCCAGAAGGTCTGTTGGTCACAACAGTTCTGTGAGTGCGCGCGCGCGCTATATTTTCTTCCATGTGTGTTTTTAAAACTATTTATAAGTAGTACTGTTGTAATTAGTGTTTAACATTAAGGTGTTTTATATCAAGCCACAGTTCTGTGTTTGTGAAATACGGTTATGTAGTCAGCGTGAAGGTCAGTGAAAACCGCATCCCAAATTAGTGTCCGTGTATGGCTTTTCAATAACTTACAGATGCAGAGATGCTGTGTGTGTGAGTTGTGTGCCATCGGCGGGTTTTGGGTCCTCCATCAGTTTAGATCAAGTAAGATTTGACGGATCGCACTCGCACTTCCCCCTGGAGAACTGTGATAAGTCCAATAATATGGGTGTCCGCATCCTTTGTATTCACGTCACTGTCTGTCACTGCGGTTGGATAAGTTTAAAAAAGGCGGCAGTAAAGTCGCGTGACTAGTATTTTCTGCCAGCTGCTTAACAGTTAACAGAGTTAATTGGAATCAACAATGCCCCGTTCGCGAATCAATCGTTCTTTTTAACCGGTTCTTTTCAGTCTCTTAAAACAGGTTTACATGTATGCAAGGTCAAAAAACACTTTAGTTTTCTCCAAAAATAGATTTAATTTTACCC
>JAUCMU010000009.1:58993-71673 GCA_032275025.1 Enteromius treurensis | reverse complement strand
GTGTGTGTGTGTGTGTGTGTGTGTGTGTGTGTGTGTGTGTGTGTGTGTGTGTGTGTGTGTGTGTGTGTGTGCGCGCGTGTGTGTGTGTGTGTGTGTGTGTGTGTGTGTGTGTGTGTGTGTGTGTGTGTGTGACAAGAAACGCAGTTAAAAGGTACAGACATTTCTGTCTTTTATTTTAATTAGAGGGTAAGAATCCAACTCCTCTGAACATTGACGTGGCACACAGACTGCGACGTCAAGATTGGCCCGGGGAGCTTTGCGAAAATGGCTCTTTCTATTTCAGTACGAGAAAGGCTTGGGAAAATGGCCTTAAAGAGGTGTGTGCATATCAAAATATGCTGACAAACCTGTGCCTAAATTTCTCAGTTGTGAAAAATATTTAAAAACACTGTGTATTAGGTGACATTATAATTAATTTATTTTAGTTTGAACAGTACAAAAATAAAAAAAGTAACCTAAGTACTTTGAAATGATTTTGACAATCACTGATGTAACAACTATTTAATAATTTATCATTTTTTACAGGGACACTATACTGTAAAATGACTTTAAACTGAGGTCCTGACTCTCCGTTCTGGCCACTTGGTCTCTCTATCCATCATCATGGCCTTCTAATCATCTCCTAATCTACTGATTGGCTTCATTATCACTCCCCTCCTCTCCATTAACACTCTTTCAAATAAAGCTTCTTTATGGGCTACAAAGAACCTTTACCATCCATGGAAAATTCGTATTATTCCACACAAGTGGTAAAAGGTTCTTTTGATTATAAAAATATTCTTTACACAATAAGAACTGTTCATTGAACGTTTCTTTGGCATCACCCCAACTTTTGAAACCCTTATTTTTATGAGTCAATAAGCTGGCGGGTGACCCAAAAAAGCACTATATAAATGTAACAAATTATTATTACTATTATTATTTATTATTTTTGGGGTCCTCAGGGAACCTTTCATTGTAAAGCTCCTGAAAAAAATGTTTTAAAAATCAAGATAAACTATAAAGAACCTTTTATGGATGTTATTTTTATGTTGTTCCTTTAACCATTAATGCCATTGAAGAACCTTTATTTTTAAGATTGTTCTATTTGATATTACCTGAAGTAAATTCAGAGCATCTGTTAAGAATGAGGAGCGTGTGAAACCACATTTTGATCTGGTCTCTGTGTGTCAGTTGGACAAGATCGCCTACTATGAGATGCTGCCTGAGTACAGCGTTGATATCGACGTGGACATCGACTGGCCTGTCGCTGAGCAGAGGGTTCTGAGGTGAACTGTTTAAACAAAATCTGTAGCCAGACAAAAAACCAATGACCACACAGTATAAATGCTGCCCTTTTCTGCAGGTTTGGCTATTTTGGGCGAGAGGAGAACACGGCGATCAAGATGTTTCTGTGTAAAGTGTCTGGCTGTTTGACGAACGGACTGGCATACATGTCAGTTTCAGGAGAGGACCTTGTGGCTATCAATGCTCGAGACATGGCAGGCATACAGATGCTGCAGAGCGAAAATATAGAGGTACAGTCATGAAGGATCATATAAATAATATAGTATCGTAGCCTATCTACCAACACCTATAGCCAGTTTCAATAATATTTAAAAAAGAATCCAAAAATGGCTCAAAATTCACTCACACTCAGGCAATTCAAGATGTACTGTAGGTGAGTTTATTTCATTTATATCTCACAGGGACAAAATTTTCATTTTTAGGTTAACTGTACCTTTAAGAACACAAATGTGTATTAAGATAGTAAACAGTCTATTATGTTTGTAAACTCTTGGTGTTGTGTGTCTTTAGGTGATCCTTATGTCCAGCATGAATGAGCCGCTCTCTACGAGTCTCCTGAAGAAGGTCTCTCAGCAGGCCGGCTGTGGATACTGGTTTGGAAATAAGCTGAACATGTTTGAGGTGAAGAAGCTGATTGAAGAGAAGAAGCTGCGGTGGGATGAAGTGGCCTTTATGGGTAAGAGTGTCATATCAATATGATCAATAAAACATCAGTTAAACCTAAGTTAGGTTTCATATGTCTACTGCAGAGAGCCTCATAACAAATGAATTGGAACCCTTTAATTATTTAACACTGTGAGGAAAAGTGGCAGTCTAGAGAATTTTGTATGTGAATGTTGCAGTGAGCAGCGTGTGATATTCTCCCTCACAGGTTCAGAGCGTGAAGACAGAGAGATCCTGTCTCAGGTGGGGCTGAACGGCATCCCGTGTGACTCACCTGTGGCGAACCTAATCGCAGCGAAATACACGTGTCAGAGACCCGCCGGAAACGGAGCAGTTCATGAGTTTGCTGAGTACATCCTGATGCTAAAGAAAAAGAGCTTGATGAAGGCGCACCAGGATCGCATCGACAGGGACAATTTCTAGATTCCACTTTCTATTTATTATGTGTTTTAAACAGTCGGTTGGGTTGTTGGGATAAGTGATAACATGATAAACATAAGCAAACACATAATTGTATTAAGTGCTTTTAAATTGCTTTTAAACTTTAGTGCTGTCAAATGATAATTCACATCCAAAATAAAAGTTTTTGTTCACATATTACTGTATATTTGTGTGCACTGTGTATATTTATTTTGTATTTATAAATACACAAACACACAGGATACATTTTGAAAATATGTACATGTATTTAATAAAATAAAAATAAAAGAATGTCTAGGTTACGAACGTAACCCACGTTCCCTGAAGGAGGGAAAGGAGACGTTACATATGGGATCTCGCATGAGATTAACCCGACGCGCACCTCTAAGGAATCTAACGATGAGTTGGTGCTTATCTAGGGACTGGCCGTCCACTCCATCATGGTATGCTGCGATGGCAGCAACACACACCTTAATAGTTGAAGGGGACAGCCTGCGCTCCAACTTTTCCTGCAGGAAGGCAAGCACAACTGCAATCGAACATCTCTGTGGGTCCTCTTGGCGTAAGGAGCACCAGTCGACGAACAGACCCCATTTCTGAGCGTAGGTCTGCCTTGTTGAGGGGGCCCTAGACTGGGAGATGGTGTTGATCACGGCTGCTGGCAAGCCGGAGAGGTCTGCTGCATCCCGTCCAGGAACCAGACGTGCAAGTTCCAGAGGTCGGGGCGCGGGTGCCAGATCGTCCCAATCCCCTGAGAGAGAAGGTCTCTCCTCAAGGGGATTTTCCAAGGAGGGACTGCCGCGAGGAGCATTAGGTCAGAAAACCAGGTCAGGGAGGGCCAGTATGGCACTACCAGCAGAACCTGCCCCTCGTCCTCCCTGATCTTGCACAGGGTCTGTGCAAGGAGGCTCACTGAGGGAAAGGCGTAATTGGGCCCCGGAGGCCAGCTGTGTGCCAGTGCATCCCTGCCAAAGGGCGCCTCGTCGAGGAAATAATACGGGCGGTAATGGGTCGACTTGGGGGAAGCAAAGAGGTCTATCTCCGCTTCACCAAAGTGACTCCAGATCAGCTGGACTGTCCGGGGGTGGAGTTGCCATTCTCCAGGGTGGGTAGACTGCCTTGAAAGCTGGTTGGCTGCACCGTTGAGTATCCCCGGAATATGAACAGCGTGCAGCGATTTCAGCCGCGTGTGACTCCACAGGAGCAGATGAGGGGTGAGTTGCGATATGCGGCGGGAGCGTAGACCACCCTGACGGTTGATGTACGCAACGGCTGTAGTGTTGTCCGTCCGGACAAGCACGTGCTTGTGGAGCAACATCGGTCGAAAGCGACGAAGGGCCAGAAGCACGGCCAGTAACTCGAGGCAATTGATATGCCACAGTAGTCGTACACCTGTCCAGGTGCCCGAGGCTGACTGCCCGTTGCACACAGCACCCCAACCTGTGGTGTAGGCATCCGTGTGCACCACAATATGCCTGGACACTTGTCCTAATGGTACTCCGGCTCATAGGAAGGCAAGGTCTGACCAGGGGCTGAATAAGCGGCGACACTCCGGGGAAATGCCAATCCGGAGAGTACCGCGGTGCCATGCCCAATCTCGGGACTCGGTCGTGTAACCAACGCTGAAGCGGTCTCATATGGAGGAGCCCCAGCGGCGTAACTGCGGCTGCCATATGCCCCAGGAGCCTCTGAAAAGATTTGAGAGGGACTGCTGCTATGTGCCTGAACGCATCTAGGCAGTTCAGCATGGCCTGCGCGCGCTCCACCGTGAGGCGGGCAGTCATTTCGACCAAATCCAGCTCCATGACGACATAAGAAATCCTCTGCACTGGCCAGAGTTTGCTCTTCTCTCGGTTGACCTGAAGGCCCAGATGGCTGAGGTGCCGTAGCATCAGGTCCCTGTGCTGACACAACAACTCTGGCGAGTGAGCCATTATCAGCCAGTCATCGAGTTAGTTGAGGATGTGGATGCCCATTATCAGCTCGACGTTGTGTATCCAGCCTAGCATCGAGTGCCCCAGCCAGGGACTGAGCAGAATGTCTGGGTGCTGCAGAGGGACCCCCTCGGCGACCAGCAGACTGAGGAGGGGCGCTAGGGGGCTTGGCATACTCCCTGCGCGGTAGGACGTGACCTACTGCCTCTGTCTGCTGCTGGACTGTAAAAAACTCCTGGGCAAAGTCCTCGACAGTGTCGTCGAAGAGGCCAACCTGTGAGATGGGTGCGTCAAGAAGGCGGGCTTTGTCAACGTCGGCCATCTCAGCGAGGTCGAGCCAAAGATGTCGCTCCTGAGCCACTAGTGTGGACATCAACTGACCAATGGCACGAGCGGCAACCTTCGTCGTCCGAAGAGCAAAGTTGGTTGCGGCACGGAGATCCTGCATAACTCCTTGCTCAGATCCACCCTCGTTCAGATGTCTCAGCGCTTGGCCTGGTACACTTGGAGTGTGGCCATCGCATGCTGGGAAGTAGCAGCCTGCCCAGCGGCATGGTAAGCCCGGCCCGCGAGAGCAGACGAAATCGCTCTTTTGTGCAGCCTGGTTGCCCAGGGAGGACCTCTGCGCGGCACAGGGTGCACTCAGTGGGAGGTCTCTCGCTGGCGAGCAAAAGATTGGCTTGCTCAAGCCTTTAAGGCTGCCAATCTCGCGGGGTCTGTTGCAACTGCCCAGTGAAGTGTTGAACAGCGAGAGAGCGTGAACTCCGCAGGAACTCTTTTTCTTTCTCTATCTTCTTTCAGCAGACTCAAACAGCATACAATGCAGCGACGAGTGCTCCGAAGCGAAAGGCTGTGGGTGCAATCCAACCATGCCCTCTTATACTCACGCAGTGATGAGGTGCACCTGGCTGTGATTATTGCACGCCAATATTCATTGGCCTTTTTTCAAAGACTCCAAGACGATCGGTCTCTCATGCGAGATCCCATATGTAACATCGAAGTGATTCGACTGAAAGGGTAACTGTATGAAGTCCCAACACTCTTAAAAATAAAGGTGTTTCACAATGACATAGAAGTACCTTTTTTGTCTAAATGGGTCCATAAAGAATCTTTAACATCTGAAGAACTTCTGTACGTTTACTATGAATTTATCAGTTTGATTGATTAAGTCGACTGATTTGGTTCAACCCCCTTCCCCCAAAACTTAAACGTCAAGCTACGCCTAAGAAAACAATGTTACTTAATCAGTTACCTAAATTTGATATTTTCCCAAAGTAGATTGTTACAGTACGACGCCATGAAGTTTTTTGTTTTGTTTTTTTCTTGCTGTTGGTGTTTTTGCAGAACACCATTGCAGTTCCATCAGTTGCTATTCCTTGAAGCAACTAAATGTTGACGAGAGAAAGACAAAGGAAATGGACAAACACAATGTCTTCCAATGCAATAAGATTCCCTGGAACGGATGCGGCCTCACGGCCTACACATAAATCCTGTTGGCCAATCCAACTTCCGTCGAGCTCTCCGAGAGCGACATCGTCCTTGATTAACAGTATGCTGTAGTGGGCACGTTTCAACAAATAATAACAAGCACGGAGCGATGCGGCGCTGATTAATTACATGTTTTTCAACATCATCAGTAAACAGTTCCAGAGCGTCATTGCTCTCTCTGACAATGTAAACACTGACGTTTTCCAGCTCATCTGATGTTTGGTCTACACTTGTGTTTGTGGTCACATGTTTGTTCATTTGGAGGGAAAGGAGCCACCCAGGGTCCGGCATGAGTGCTCACTGATGAGTAATCCATGTTTCCGGGAATGTGGAAACATGTCAGTGCAAGATTAATAAATTTGAGGAATGTTAAATAAGTGGTCCATTCCGATTTCAGTCTATGGGGATGCAAACACTTGTTTTGGGAATAACAAACATGATACCTGACATAAACTCATTACATACAAACACAAACATGTTTTTTTTTAAAGCAGGCAATCAAAGAAAGAAAGAAAAAAAATATGTGTGTATATATATATATATATATATATATATATATTAAAGTGAAAATACATAAAGAGTTAAAGGTGGTGTGTGACATTTCTGGATGCTAAAATACTTTCTCCTATTCCAGGTAAATAAGCCACTAGGAGGATGAGTCCACCAAAAACAGTAAACAATGACTCTACTGCACTTTTTAAAAACATTGATGTGTTTATTTGTGCATCCAAAGCTACAATGAGTGACTCAACTAATGTCATAAGATTGGGGATGGGACTATCTGTTTGTCCAACCAATGGCAAACCTGTTTGAAAACAGTTACTATTTTTTGAACATTCCACCTCTAACTCCAAAAACATTTTTTACTCTGTATTAACAAATTTAGCAAATTCTTAGTGGTAGTCAAAGACACCAGATACTGTTAAAATAATTAAGATTGGTTTACACCAAAAAAAGAACAAATATTTGCAAACAGGTTCAGAAAATAGCCTTTTCAAAGGAAAAACAAGTTGACTCCTCTGACCCCACTGGCAGATAATTGTTCTTGTTTGAAGCATAAACAACACAAATTTCCCAGAAAACAAGACTTTGTATCTTCATTTTCCATCGCATAAATACATCTTGATTTAAGGGTCTTTATTTGTACTGGAAAACAAGACGAGCATATTGAGAACCTTATTAAGGCCTTAATGTCATGGAAGAGTGAAGGCTTTTTAAAGCATAAGGCCTGCAGAAACCTTTTAATACATTATAAATAATGAAGTTATATCTGTTAATAATGTTTCATGCTGCTCCATATATTCAAATTTTAACAAAGAAGAAAAAATATTGTAACAAATGTATCTGTTATTTTTAGTTTAATGCACTAACTAATGTGACCTATATTTTTTTAGTATGGGAAATTATCAGCTAACTATAAACTATGATCTTTTCCTAAATAAACTCCTAATTTACTACTAATTAATAGCTAGTAAGGTAGTAGTGATGCAAATTAGATATCTAAATACTAAATATCAAAGGATTTAGATTATGATCATGCAGAATAAATATGTGACTTATAAGTACTATAAACAGCCAATATGCTAGTAATATGCTTGGTAATAAAAAAACAAATTAATAGTGAGAATTGCTCCCTAAACTAAAGTGTTACCATAAAACGTTACCGTTCCATTGTTGCAATGTGTTACTATTGTCCATTCTTCCCTGCACAAACTGCTTCCTTCCACTGTTCTTTTGCCTTTGAAACAAAAAGTGTTTGATGACAGGCTCTAAGCCACCTTGAGACTTAAAAATGAGCAAATGAGCCAAAGCCACACATGCGAGCAAAGGAAGTAAACTTACAGAATATCACACTGGCAGATGACGAAGATTTGTCTGTCTACCAATGACACCAAAAACAAGAATCTAAAAATGATTATTTCCACATGTACATCATTTTCAAACTCTGTCAGTTTATGCTGCGTTCTTTCTGTCTCTCTCTGTCTCATAGTGACTAATAAACACCCCTATAAATAACATCAGAGCTTTGTAAAAACAGTGGAAAATGTTTGTTGTGGTTTTTTGTTTTGTCGTCTGAAGATCCTGCAGACATACAAACATGTAGGGCAGTAATTAGTGTCTGTTCAGTGGGAGAGCAGTTGGGTGCAAAGGGACACGGCCCCTCTGGCCCCTCCATCAGAGAGGAGCGTTCCACAAACACAGAGAGAAAGGGCAAAAAATATATGATTTCAGCTGTGTGCCACATAAAGTGGGTTTAGTGGGTCATGCTTTCATTTGTTGGGGTTTGCCGCAAATGTTCTTGGATAAAGAATGTGTCCCCTTAAACGATGCAGAAAATGGTTTGACACAAACAACTGTCTGCAATCATGAAACTCAGCACACGGTTTGGAAAATAAAGTGTTGGAAACTTTGACCGAAAAAAAAGTAAGAACTAATTTTTAATTATTTCTACTTGATTTAACTGAGAAAATATATTTTATTCATGCATTTGGGTTGATTCAGTGATTTGAAATGATATTTTTTATTTAATAATAATTACTATTGTTAATTAATATTAAAATGTAATAAAATTAACAGATACAACTTTGGATTTTAGCAATGTTGAATTAAGTATTAGTCAACAAATGCCTCAAAATTATTCTTCATTGCTAGCTCATTTTTATATATAAGTTTTTTTATAAAAATGTTTATTTATTTTTATTTTTTTTCAGATTCCAATTCTCCCTTAAGTTCTCCTAAGTAAAACTGCAGACGACAGACATTCGCTGATGACTAAATGTTAGTTCAGACTGATTATGATAAACAGGAAAAGAGATTATATGGATCAAGAGTGAGAATCACAGGAAGACATGGTTGTGTCACGTTATGGGAATATCCTCGGTGAAAAGAGAGACAGACCAAACAAATAAATACACAAATAAAAAGTTGCCTAATTTATGGGTCTTCCTCTCTCTTAAACACCAACTTACAGGCAGCTAGTTAAGTGATTACACTGCTTAATGATTATTTTTATAACACTTTTCTTTTCCTTACTAATAATTACATTTTTAACTCATTATCTGCAGCTAAACTTCAACTGCGTTGGCAATACAAATGTCATGCTAAGATACACTGTCATACTGAAACTGCTAAAATGAGTGAATGCATTTTAAATATAAGAATGTGAGTTGGCTGACAACAACCTACGACTTGTTTTCAAATCAATTCCTCAATTGCCTCCATTTTAGTTTGATGCAGAAATTCAAAATCCCTCTTCAGACGACCCGATTTCTTTTATATCAGCGTCTAGCTTTATAGTCTCTGAGTCAGTATTCTTTCAAACACATATGGATGTACGTCTTGGCAGGACAACAAGAGGCCTGAAAATAGCCCCAGTGAAAGAGGAAGTCTAAATACAGCCAGAACAGGAAGAAAAGTGTGTGAGAAGTATAAACACATCAGGAAGCGATGCGTATCCACCTTCCTCCTTTCCTCTCTCTCTCCCCTCTTTTCTGCTAATATCAAGAATTAAAACCTCATTTCGTCTGCTCCTTTATTCTGGGAAGGTATTTTTGCGAATGAGAGCTAAATTACAGTATAATGAGAATGGAAGTGAACTATGAAAAATGTTCTTTCCCCGTTTTCCCATAGGACTGAGAAACTGCTTCATTAGTGTTTGTTCTCTACAGGTGTGTAACAAAGAGAGGGGAAACAGATGACCTCTTCCTCTCCCTCTCTTTGTTTCTCTCTCCTTTTCCGTCTCATTCACTTGCTCCTTCCAGCTGGAGTTGTTGATACACGTCCAGCCTCCACATTCTCACACGTTTGGAGAGGGGTTATTGTTTCGCAAACAGCGGAACCGGAGAATAACACAGTTTTATTCCCAGCTGCGGAGAGTGTGTAAATGCACATGTGTGCGTAAACCATCAGTTATGCCTGTGACAAGACATCGTGAGCTGCACAAGAACAAAAAGTCCTGCTCTAAACGTCTGATGTACCACAACTACTGGCTGGCAGGTTTGACAGATTCCCTGTTGTCGCCCCCTATTGGAGAGTTAAGAAAATAACTTTGAATAACTCTGAATTCGTTCTTGTTTTAGTGGTCCGCGACCCTTTTGACCCTTACTGCCAAAATAACGCGTTACAATGATTTAATTAATAAAAAAATGATGGGTTACTATCCAGAAGGCTGGGTTAAACATTTAACCCAACTGCTGGGTCAAAACAACCCAATTGCTGGTCCATATTTAACCCAAGAAATGTAAAAAATGTAAATATTTATACTACTGGGTCATGGAATGCTTGAATCTGATTGGAAGACTAACATTCTAAGGTGTGCAATTATTTTCAGAGAACTATTAGTTCAAGGCAGCTCTTTGACCGCATCACAGTTCCTGATCACTTCACCAAATGGTCTCTATTATTTATTTCTAAGGTCTTACAACCATTTATACATGTATATGCTTACAACAGCAAAAAAAACTAAACCCATGACGACACTGGCCACACAAATAAATATAGTAATCAATATGATAAAAACAACAGTTCATTTCCAAGTTTTGCCACAAAATGATGTTTTACTTTGTACGGAAACATATACTCTATCTCTCCCACTCACATTAGCATATGCACTAATGATGTGAGCACTACTCTGACTGGTTTATCTCTAACATCAACGTGAAAACAACTTGACCTCTCATAAGCGAGCTAGCTCTGTTAGTGAAGAAAAAGGAACGTAAAGTTTCAATATTAGGCAAACACTTGAAAGATGTACAGACTCTGAGTCGAAGGTTATTCACACGCTCTTTCTCCCTCTCACACACACGCACAACTTAGTTATTAACTGCATTTGTCTGCGTTCAATGGCTCAAGTCTCCGTTATTAGGTCTGAAATGACGTTTTGGAATTAACACCATTGGGTGAGATGCAGAAAAATAATCCTACTCAATAGCGTTTTAAGTATAAAAAACAGACAAATACCTTATAAATACCTAAATATTATCTGATTGATGTCTTGAGGTGTGGCAACCGTATAAGCGGAATAATTGACTCCTGGCCAATGCACAAATTTTTCTAATAATTCAACAGCCGTCGTCAATTATTCCTTACATATACAGTGGGTACGGAAAGTATTCAGACCCCCTTACATTTTTCAGTCTTTGTTATATTGCAGCCAATTGCTAAAATCATTTAAGCTCACTCAGCGCCCCATACTGACAGAAAAACAGAGAATTGTAGATTTTTTGCAGATTTATTAAAAAAAGAAAACTGAAATATCACATAGTCAGAAGTATTCAGACCCCTTGGCTCAGTATTTAGTAGAAGCACTCTTTTGATCGAATATAGCCATGAGTTTTTTTGGCAAAGATGCAACAAGTTTTTCACACATGGACGTTGGTGGACAGCCATTTTTAGGTCTCTCCAGAGATGTTCAACTGGGTTTAAGTCAGGGCTCTGGCTGGGCCATTCAAGAACAGTTGTTGTGAAGTCACTCCTTCGTTGTTTTAGCTATGTGCTTAGGGTCATTGTGTTGTTGGAAGGTAAAGCTTCGGCCCAGTCTGAGGTCCTGAGCACTCTGGAGAAGGTTTTGGTCCAGGATATCCCTGTACTTGGCTGCATTCATCTTTCTCTCGATTGCAAGCAGTCGTCCTGTCCCTGCAGCTGAAAAACACCCCCACAGCATGATGCTGCACCACCATGCTTCACTGTTGGGAAAGTATTGCACAGGTGATGAGCAGTGCCTGGTTTTCCCCACACATACTGCTTAGAGTTATGGCCAAAAAGTTATTTCTTTGTCTCATCAGACCAGAGAATCTTATTTCTTACCATCTTGGAGTCCTTCAGGTGTTTTTTTTTTAGCAAACTTCATGTGGGCTTTCAGGTATCTTCCACTGAGGAGAGGCTTCCGTCGGGTCACTCTGCCATAAAGCCCAGACTGGTGGAGGGCTGCAGTGATGGTTGACGTTCTCCCATCTCCCAACTGCATCTCTGGAGCTCAGCCTCAGTGATTTGGGTTCTTCTTTACCTCTCTCAACAAGGATCTTCTTATCTGATTGCTCAGTTTGGCCGGACGGCTAGATCTTGGAAGGGATTATTAAAACAAAAGGATGCTTCTACTAAATAATGAGCAAAGGGTCTGAATACTAAGGACCATGTGATATTTCAGTTTTTCTTTTTTAATAAACCTGCAAAAATGTAAACAATTCTGTGTTTTTCTGTCAATATGGGGTGCTGTGTGTACATTGAGGAAAAAAGCTGCAATATAACAAAGAGTGAACAATTTAAGGGGGTCTGACTACTTTCTGTACCCACTGTATACAAACATTCAGGAGAACACAAACTTCTTGAACTTGAATTAATACACTTCATTAATGAAACAGGGGAGACGAACGGACACAGGTAGAGTAATTCACACACGCAACACTCTCTCTCTCTCTCAATAGATCAAATACAAACCGGAATCCAAAAAGGTTGGGACACTAAACAAATTGTGAATAAAAACTGAATGCAATGATGTGGAAACGGCAAATGTCAATATTTTATTTGTAATAGAACGTAGATGACAGATCAAAAGTTTAATTAGAGAAAGTGTCTCTCAGAAGCCAAGATGGGTAGAGGATCACCAATTCCCACAATGTTACGCAGAAGGATAGTGGAGAAATATCAGAAAGGTGTTACCCAGCGAAAAATGGCAAAGACTTTGCAGTTTTCATCATCCACTGTGACTAAACATCATCCGAAGATTCAGAGAATCTGGAACAATCTCTGTGCGTAAGGGTCAAGGGGTGTAAAACCATACTGGACGCCCGTGATCCGGGCCCTTAAACGACAATGCACCACAAACAGGAATGCTACTGTAAAGGAAATCACAGAATGGGCTCAGGAATACTTCCAGAAACCATTGTCAGT
>JAUCMU010000009.1:44409-58893 GCA_032275025.1 Enteromius treurensis | reverse complement strand
AAAAGCTCAAAGGCAAATCGGTCTCTCTAGCGAGTTCCCATATGTAACGTCGAAGTGATTCGACTGAAAGGGTAACTGGAAGTGTGTCTGCTGAGAGGCATCATGGTTTGTCAAAAAAATCAACAATCAACATGGATCAACAGCAGGATTGTGGTATTGATTATTAATCACAAATTTGAATTAAATTTAAAGTAAAAGTTCCCTTTTTTAAATCACATGAAAAAATTGACTCAGAATCGCCTTAACGAGTCGTTTCATTTTCAAATCTTCTGCCTGTTACTGATGTACGTGCCCAGGTAACATGTTTGCATAATCCCCGTCACCCCGTGAAATCTGACCTTCCCGCAAACACTTCTGCTAGTCAGTGTTTACATCATGACAAAACGACATTGTGTTCTGCACTGTGAGAGCAAGTGTGTTTTGTTTTCATTGCCCAAGGATCCTGATGTAAAGAATCAGCGTATTTGTAGTAATATGTAATGTACGGCCTAGGGCAGCTTTAGGTTTCCAGGTAAAGAATTACAGTCTTACCAAAGTAACATTAGTTCTGATAAAGCGCTTTGAATCCACTATTTATTAAGAATATGTCAAATAATCCCCGGACTCTGGCTCAAATTGATAAGGTAAAATTGATGCCTTTTTTCTTTTTTTATCTTTGGATACAAAAATGAATTATGGAAACTGATCTTTCCTTTCCTACATGGAATAACGTTAGATACAAAAAGACCAACTGACCAATCAGAGCAGAGTTGGATGGGAGGGGTTAACAAACCTTACAATACGATCTGATTCAAACAAACCGTATCAAGGTCATTGCAAAACGACTCATATTTTGAGCAAATTACAATGTTTTGTGACCTTAGATGCATTTAAACCTGTTGTAGGGCACTCCAGCACAATATCAGGATACTTCAAAAAAACATATTACCCACTCTTTAAACTGAAAAATTTTACACTTTTATCGACTAAATTTATACCTAAAAAAACAGGATCAACATCTAAAAAAAATCTCACAGCAGCTTTGTGTTTAGATTTGAAGAGAAAACTCTCTTTAGGAGAACTCTTAATGGTAAGATAAAATGTTTTGTGAATATGGGCTCATATCTGCTACATGATTAACTATAAAAGAGGCAAAGTCAGAAGTAAAGATGGGCAGAGGCTCTCCCATCTGGGAGAGAGTGTATAAAAAGATACTTATATATACTTTTATATAAAACATACTATTATTTAAAAAACATTGTCTTTCAACAATAAATTGCAATGGCTTTGCAAATCTCATCATCTACAGTGCATAACACTATCTAAAGATCATTTCTGTGCATAAGGGACAAGGCTGAAGATCTTTGTTGGATGCCCATGGTCTTTGGTCCCTTAGACGACACTGTGGCACTCTTCAGCATGATTCTGTCAGCAAGATACATCAAAGACGAACACAAACTCTTCAGCAGCTGGAATCCTATTTCAGGCAAGAATGGGAACAAATTCCAACACCAAACCTCATAACCTCGATGCCCAGATGTTTTCAAGCTGTTCTGAAAAGAGAGGAAAAGCTACACTTTGCTTTTTGTAGACCTTTAGCAGGCATCAAATTTGAAATGAGCTTATTTTGTCCATAAAATATTACAATTTCTGAGTTTAAACCTTTGTTGTTATCTATGTTCTATTGTGAATTCAATATTGCCTTGTGTGATTTGAAATTATTTTAGTTATAATTTTATATTTAAAAAAAAAACATTCAGGGTATAAATAAACTTGCAATTAACAGTCAAGTCAAATTAAAGTCAGTTCACATGGACTAAACAATTGGAGAAGTCTGGCATGCGTCATCAGAGAGAATAAATTAACAAAGTCGTGTAATCATAATTATGGGATTTAGTTGCAATTTTGGGAAATACAGTGGTTTTCAAGAGAAATAAAGGTTTTGATATATAAATTCCTAAATACCTTATTTTATAATGTGTAACATATACCTAATTTATATACATACAGTATTTATCAAATCCCTCTTAATTATTATAAACGTTTATACTGTATAGTGGCAGCAAAAAGTACAGTGAATACAAATGTGTGAATAAACATGCTCACATAGATCAGAAAGTGTTTCAGCATAAAGACATTAGGCTTACATATTTAATCATCTATTCATCAAAAAATGGCCACATCAGTGAAAGTCATTGAAAGACTTAACAGGTGTTGGTCAATAAGTCTTATTGACACACAGAGGCTGATGGACTTGCAGCAAGATGAGAATTGGTGACCATGAACTAGTTTTTGCTATGTTTTTGTTTAGCCACACCTTGGTCATGACTTGATTTCCATTCTCAGTGGCTCCTAGCACAGATACACACACACACACACAAAATGCTTTCAAAGGCACTAATTCACATCTACATCTCAGTTGAACATTAAGAAACAAAAGAGCATTTCTTTTGTGAACAAAAACATAATAAAATAAAACATAATACTCCCCTTTGGGCAATGAACTCTGTGTGGATTTTTTTATATATAATAATAAATGGTACCAGATGCATCCACTAAGTGGGTGGATTAAAAAAATGAATTTAAGCACTTAAGACTTTTAAAAACCCTTTAACATTCCTATAGTCATTTGAACACATCGCCCAATACCATTACTTCTATAGCTGTGATCAGTGGTCATAGACAGGATATTATAACATAACATGCACAATGTTAATATCAAACCACACCTTACTCAAAATAATATACTTTAAAAGAGACTCACTATTATTAGCTTACCATCATTTAATTTCAAAGCCATATTACTTTCATCTGTTGAGCACAAGGAGATCATTTAATAATTATCCAATAGGGTGAATACAATTCTTACTTTAAAGTTTAATAAAACTCCCAAGCAAGATTGTTGGTATAAAACAACTCAATATTTAAGCAAATTATTGTAAAATCATAGCAGTCGCCATTCCGCTCTTGTCTGCTGTCCAGCACGTTACACTCCAGTCCAGTAGGTGGCAGAAATGTTCACCTGATTCTTCGATGTACCAATATAAAAGCTTAATTTCCGGCACTTCTGTAATACACTGTGCAGTGTTGCCAACTTAGCAACTTTGTCGCAAGATTGAGTGACTTTTCAGACTCCCTTGGCGACATATTTCCAAAAAAGCGACTAGCGACAAATCTAGCGACTTCTTGGACAAACCTCAGCGAGCGGCTGAGAGGAGCAGAGCTTTCGGTTAAAATAGATATTGTGTTGCTTCTAACTCGATTTACATGCAAATATAGCCAAAAATCACAGCATAGCCATTGTCTATACCTTGTGTGTATTTGATTTATTCAGAAAACAGCTTGATTATAAATCAGAATATTAATCCAAATTATTACATGGCTCTCTGGAATGTTTGATTCTGATTGGTCAGTTGAGACATATGCAGGTTCGTTCTTTTCGAATAATAACCGCTCCAAAGTAATAACGCATAGCCGGTACTACTTATGTTTAAAGTCCCTCCGCGCCAACAAAGATTACAAAATTGTCTAACGGTTGAATGTTAGTCACATGGTACTATATCGTTTCGCAGAAGGATGAAAATGTTAATTTAAAACAAATATGCCAATAAAATGTTTCAAATTCATGTTCAGTTTTTTTTCTTATGTGGCAAGCCATGTAATAAGCGGGATCATATACAGGCAGCCGGTAGTTATCGCGACGTTGTTGACCTCGCATGTGTATTGCTCTGTGTGTGTCTCAATAAACTGTTTGCATATGGATCTGTACGTTTCCTCAGCTCATTTGTGACAGAATGAAGAAACAGCTTGCTGCGCAGGCAGGATTACAACCCGGTTCCCGCATTCTCTTTGCGTTCGCTGTTTCAGCACGGACGCCGCATAGAGGATTACGTGAAGGACTTCGTTTCAGTTTCTCACCGCGTCGATGTGGATGAGGAGACCATTAAGGGATATTTCCTGTCGGGCTTGGATCACGAATTGCTGCGCGTTTTGCCCGCGGAGGACCCCAACTGGTGTTTAAAGAGACTTATTGACTTTGTTCTGGAATTTTTGTGGGTTGTGTTTCACAGTAGGAGAGGTAGAGGAGGACGTTCGCGCACGCGGTTCTGTGAGGGTTAATCACCGCACCGCAAACGTCAACGCGAGCCCGTGGCTCGGCTCCCGCCTCGCCATTCGGCGAACCCCATTCTCACGCAAAATGGCCGCACACGGGGCTTCACACAAGATAGCCGCCGATCGCGAGTCACTGCACAAAATGGCCACCGATCCTGAGCCACAGCACCAGCCTTCAGCCAAGATGGAGGTCACCCCTGTGTCCCCTGGCGTCATGTGTGCTGCGTATGAGGAAAACAAGGTCCTTCCCAGGCCAAGAAGGTTAGTGTCCAGATTAATGGACCCTCCATTTATGACTGTGAGAACTGTGGATTTTAACAGGGTTCTGGCACAGACCATTGTAGAGACTGTTCCCGTGTCTGCTGCACTTCATGTTATGGCAGCTGCCATTATGAGTGTTTGGGCGGCACACTGCTCACCTGAACCTGCCCATGACTCTGCTCTTTCTTGGCCCAAGAACCCCGAACCTGATTACACCCCTGAGTTCACCAAAGACTGTATTTTTCCGTGGCCTGCGGCTCCAGAACCCATCAATGAGTCTCTTTGGCCAGGCCAGTGCAAGACTGTCGAGGACGATGAATTGCGTGGCCTGATCCTCCTGAGCCCATTTCCTGGCCTCTGTTCGATCCCGACGCGACCACAGAGTACTCCCCAGTGATTGCACAGACCTCAGAGATGTCGACTTTGGTCGTGGAATCTCCGCTGGTGGCTGCACAACCTCCAGGTGGGTCCTTCAGGGCTGTTCGGAGCTCAAACCCGACCCTAAACCAGCCACAGAGGCTCTCCGCCGCCTGCTCCGGCACGGTGGGCTTTTCTGCTGCCTGCTCCGCCCCGGTGGGCTTCTCCGCCATCTGCCTAACCCAAGTGGCACTCCAGCGCCCAGCTATCTCTGAACTCCTGTGTGTTTACCTCTGTTTTCATGTCCGGACTTATCCCCACAAACTCATGTTTCCACCCCGCTCGTTTGTTGTCATGGTGTTTCATTGTTTGTCTTGTATTTAAGCACCTGACTGTTGTATGTGAGTCGCTGGCCAATGTTGAATGTACCCTGTGTTTTCTCCCTGTGTCCAGCCATCCGTGTTTACCGAGTTTCCTTTATTCCTCGTTCTCGACCTCGCCTGTACCTGGATTTACGACTTTGTCTTGCCCTTCTGGATTATGTTTGCTTCTCGTTCGACCATCGCTATGTGTACTTGATAATTCTACTGTTTTCGCCTTTGATATGCCTGTTTGCCATTGCTCCGACCCTGCTATTGTTTACTCTGTGTGTGAATAAAACTGTCTGCGTATGAATCCGCATGCCTCTCGGCTCATCCGTGACAGTAGGTAGGTGAAAATGCAGCTCCGGAAAATAAATAAATACATAAATAAATAATAGTTCTCGGCAAAATGATCAGTTTATCTGGTTTTATTGTGTATAGTTATGTGTTCGAGTAAAATAAACACTTTTTTTTTACTCTATAAACTATTGACAACATTTCTCTTCTCCCAAATTCCAAATAAAGATTCAAGATTCTTTATTTGTCACATGTAGTTATAGATGGTACAACATAAAGTGAAATGTTTTTTTCTGGCTAAAAGGTACTCCCCAAGTGTGCTAAAACATACAAATAAGAGACAAGAAATAAGTACTAACAGAGGATAATTATAAAATTGTAAAAAAGAAACAGCCACATGTATATATATGTGCATATTTAGTAGTCAACATTTGAAGTGGATCAAAAGCTTTCAAGTTGTCTAAAGACAATAATGCAAAGAATACAACCCATAAGAAAATTAACCATGATTTTATTAGACCAATCATGGATCAATCATTCAATTCCTCAAAGAGTTAAAGTTAATGAGATAATTAAATGAATAATTAATTGATGATTGTGCATTAGTGATGAACACCTGCTGTTAACAACCAATATCACTGAAGAAAAGAGAAAAACAAGAACTACAACTGACCTCAGTTACAGCCTTGAATGGAATCAATGAAAAAAATAATAATAAAAAAAAATCCACCGTAGTTGTGATCAAGGTTTACTTTAGTTAAGCTCTTGAGCCTTTTATTAATTTAAATTAATTTGTTTTGAGCACTTACAATATTGCTTCACAAACAAGCACTTGTTGCACTGCTGGTTCAAACCTTGAAGTAGCAGATTAACTTGCACTTTCTTTTTACAGCTTTTGGGTGAATAAATGTTTTGAAGAGGTTTTTCTTCACAAAAAACAACTAATAGATGTTGACTGTAGACTGTTTTACAACATCATATGCATTGCTGCAGAGAGAGATGTAAAACAGGAGTCAAGGGTCAAGAGCCCAATTAAAACAAACACTGATCTCCATGATGGTGGCATTGTTTTAAACAATAGAACACATCTGATCATCTATGGCCCTTTCTTAAACAGAAGACTGCATTTTCTGTCTGAGGTCGCAATATGTAGGCAGCATACGTCATAAAAGAAGATCTTATTTCAGAATATTATAGCATCAAAATAATTCTTTTTTTTTTTTCTTCTTCTTTTTTTTTGTTGCCTGTCAAATGTACTAATTTCCTGTTCGTTAATAAAAATAATAAATCATGAATCAGCCTTGACTGGTAAAGTGATTTGCCTCATGCATCTGCACTTTTGCCAAGGGCATGAGAGACTCGAGAATGGAGTGGGAGTGTCCAGTTGGTGTAGAGCAACTGTCCTGGGCTGCGTTTCCCAAAAGCATTGTAACCTTAGGTTGACCATAGACCCATTGAAACCAATGGAACTACAATGTACTTACGCTTATGATGCTTTTGGGGAAGCGCAGTCCTGTTCAGTTCAGTTTCTTCTGTAAAAAGACTGTTGTAGTGTATAGTTTTATTTTTGTTTAGTTAAACATTAGACTGCTAGAAAATGTTAGCAGTAGCAGTCAATTCTGTGGCAATTCCGACCTCTGTGGCTCCCTCTGACCCGAGTATTAGTTTCCCATCCGGACCCTTTTCGCCACAACACCTCATCACTTCCGCGACACTGGACTATTTAAGTTATCGCTTCAGAGAAGCAAGTCGCAAAGTTTTGCTCTGCCTTGGCACCAATCCTAAGCGTTGTTTCTTGTATTCTGGACTGTTTATTGTTACAACCTTGTTTGCTCACCGACTCTGAACTCTTCCTCGTTACCTCGACCCTCTGCCTGGATATCGATCTTGATACTTGCCTGTGACCCCGATCTTCTGCCTGGATACTCACCATTGTCTCTGGTTCTCTACGTTGTTCCTGTTAAACGGTATTTGACTTCTGCCTGTTTGATTCTGTCTATAATAAAAGCTGCAAATGGTTCCCATGATGTCTGATTCTGAGTCTCAAGCATCTCAAATTCATTACTGCAATATTACCAACAGAGCATAATTACTCTTATAAAGAGTAGGAATTTAGCAGACAAATATTCTCATCTTTTTTTAACAGATTTAGAGGGAGCTAAGGCTGACTACAACACAACACTTACAGAAATTAACATGTCTACCATAGTAAAACCATGGTAACCACAAATGAACATTGGTTTTACACTGTATAGTTTCACCATGGTATTTGTGGTAAAGACTATACAAATGGTAATCAGTTTACCAAAAAAAAAAATATATATATATATATATCTTTTTTCTTTTACTAAACATTAAGATTTGTACATATGTATTAATTTTCATAATTACAAATCTCAATGTTGAGTCATGCTGCAATGCATTAAAACAAACTCCCATCCAGTGTTGGGCAAATTACTGATAACTCAAAATAACTTAAAATAATCAAGTAACTGTTCTGATTACTTTATTTCAAAAGTAATTAGTAATTAGTTATAGTTACTACTTACTTTTTCCTCCATGAAATTTATGAAAATCCAACATACACCCTCCTGATACATTTTTGTTACAAAAGCATCAATATTCACAAAACACTGTTATTTTTAACTAAAGCAAGTGGCTGCTACGTGAACAGTTTGAGGCAGCATTTATAATGTGAAAAAAAAAACAACAGCGCAGTTCATCGCAATCTCACAAATATCTGTTATATCACAATAAATATATGCATGATGAATCTTTCATAATGTCTGTAATTCGTGGGTTATATTGGAAATTTCAGCACTTTATTGCTCAACTCTGCAAACAGGTGTTCTTTTATGCTTAGATATTTCTACTTTGCGGGTGTCCCGTGAATAATTTTATTCTCCAGCATGCAACACGCACAGATGTCTACCCGCATTTGTCCATCTCGTCCCGCGGTGCTCTCTGTTGCATCATGTCTTGTGTAGATCTCTAATGCACTGCCACTGATCTCGACAGTGCATGTGTTACATCCTTTTTACACTCTAGATTATAAAACTGCATTCTTTCAGCAAAGTAATGCAACAGTAACGCATAGCAACCTAGCAAATTTCTTTCTTACTGAAAAGGCTCAAGAGCCCAACTAAAGCAAGGCAGTGGTTGAAGTTAGTTGTAATTCTTGTGTTTTTCTTTTCTTCAGTGATGTTGATTGTTAACAGCAGGTGTCCATCACTAATGTGCAACCATCATTTAATTAGCCATTTCATTATCTCATTAACTTTATCTCTTTGAGGACTTGGGATATGACTCAAGACTTGCTTGTGACTTGAAAGTAATGACTTGGTTCCTTCTCTGGAGAAATCAGCTGCTGAGTTCATGGATGGAAAAAAAAATATGGCAGGACTTTTACTCATTGGCCCCTGAATTTCCCACCTCTGATGACTGACAAGCGCCAGAAGAGAGAAACTGGCCAAGACACACTTTTTACGAAAAGTGTTTTTAATTACCACAAAGACTCAGGACCTCGGTTTAACATCTCATCTGAAAAATTGAGCTTTTTTAGTAAACTGTAGAGTCCCTGTCATTATGTTTGCCCATTAGGACCTACACAGACCACATGTTGGGCACTTCCTCTCTAAGATCTCTTCCAGCAGCAACCTAGGTTTTTCAAGAGGTCTCTCATCCAGGTACTGATGAGGCTTAACTCTACTGGGCAACCAGTCTTGGCTGTGGCATACTGAACGAAAACCAGTCATTTGTCTCATGCAGCGCAACACATCTCCTTCACATAGAGTTGAGTTCGAAATTGAACTAGAAATTAAGTGCTGATTTTCGTCTGGCCAGAGGAGAACTTCCCCCAACTCTTTTTCCACAGATGGAGTTTTGGTTCCTTGCCGTTGTCTTCTCTGGCTTGCTTAGTTGATGACACTTAATTTCTAGCGAATGTTGTCAATATGATTACATAGATCCGATTTAAAATGGGCTGATCTAGATAACAATGTATCCATTAAATAATGAAATGCTGTTAGCTAAAAATTTAGTGTTTAATCTTGTCATTATACATTACTAACACTCTACTCCCCAATTTGATACCATTCAGTGCTTTGACACAATCTGTTTTGTTAAAAGCACTATATAAATAAAGGTGATTGATTGAGTTGATCAGGTTGTTGATTGTGGCCTGTGGAATGCTGGTCCACTCCCCTTCAATGGTATACCTGGATTCAGAGCATCCCAAACATGCTCAAAGGGTGACATGTCCGGTTAGTATGTTGGCAATGCAAGAAGTGGAATGTTTTCAGTTTCCAGGAATTGTGTACAGATCCTTGCAACGGGATGGTCGTGAATGAATGGCACTACAATGGGATCTCGTCACAGTATCTCTGTATATCATTCAATATGCCATCAATTAAATGCTCCTGTGTTCGTTGTCCATAACATATGCCTGCCCATACCATAACCCCACCGCCACCATGGGCCACTGGATCCACAACGTTGACATCAGCAAACCGCTTACCCTGCCCTGTACAGTAAAAAATGGGATTTATCAGTAAATAGAACACTTCTCCAGAATGTCAAGGTTCATGGGTTCACAGTCTCATTTTTGCCTGTTGTGTGTATAAATGAGTAGGTGTGGATGAGTGTGGGGTAACAAGCTAAATAGTTACAGCTGTGGCTTGTTATCCAACACTATAATATGTGTGCTAACCTGTCTTGTCCTCATCAGTTCCTTTGCCTTGCTGGCTGGCCGTGTGGAGTTCCCTCCTTCTGTTTCCATGTCCTGTATTCCTGGCCGACTCTGTCCGCTCCCTCCGGTGAGGTCCCAGGATTATTCTCCATCCAGCAGTGCTCACTTCAGTCCCTGTGCTACCGTTCAGCATCTCCTGTGCAGCTTCACGCTGCTCTGACTTTAAACTGTGATTGATTGACTTCTGTCAATAAATATTGTGACTGTATCTGCAAAACTGTTTCCTCCGTTTTTTCACTCGTCACAAAGAGTGCCAGACATCATTGAATGTGAGCATTTGCCCACTCAAGTCAGTTACGACAACGAACTGCAGTCAGGTCAAGACCCCCATGAGGATGACGAGCATGCAGGTGAGCTTCCCTAAATTGGTTTCTGACAATCCATAACCAAAGAATTTCTGAATAATTGTTACAGCAACTGTCCAGGTGGCTAGTCTCAGATGATCTTGGAGTTCATGTCCAGCCACCTGGACAGATGCTGAATGTGGAGGTCCTGGGCTGTTGTGGTCACATGTGGTCTGCGGTTGTGCAGCCGGTAGGATGCATTGTACTGGAATGTCTTTGGAGACGGCTTATGGTAGAGACATGAACATTCAATTCACAGGCAACAGCTCTGGTGGACATTCCTGCAGTCAGCATGCTAGTAGCACACTCCCTCAAGCCCTGCCACATTTGTGGCATTGTGCAACTGCACATTTTAGAGTGGTCTTTTATTGTAGCCAGCCTAAGGAACACCTGTCCAGTAATCATGCTGTCTAATCAGCATCTTGATGTGCCACACCTATGAGGTGGATGGGTTATCTCTGCAAAGAAGTGCTCACTAACACAGATTTAGACATATTAGTGAACAACATTTGAGAGAAATAGGCCTTTTGTGAACATAGATAAAGTCTTAGATCTTTGCGTTTAGCTAATGAAAAATGGGGCAAAAACAAAAGTGTTGTGTTAAATTTGTTCATTGTAAGTGATATGTAGACTCTGTAAACATCTGTAAAGAATCATTTTTGACATTTTCCGACTCTATGCTCTGTCTATGCACAAACTAACTAGTCCAACATATAGTGGTCATCACTTTCAGTTTCAAAATATATACTGGAATTGCTCTATATGCCCACACAATAAAGGAAACCACAGCCCAATATGAATACATTTGCTCACCAACTAGCCTTGTAGGTCTTTTTTATTTTTATTTTTTTAAACTCTGTTAACATATTTCTGGATGTCTGTACATGAGATAAGACATAACTTTAATGGAATATTTGTTTTCAAAACGTGACTTGAGAATGTGAAGGACAAGAGTTCTGTGGAAATTACTTCCCCCCTCCCCCCCCTCCCCCCCTGGTCTTTGCCAAAGGGTGGTGAGCAAGGGAATACAAAGTCATGCTGCATGTTTTCAGTTTGATTAGATTTATAGACTTGAATCCACATACAAAACAAAACAATAAATTCACCCATTTCACTTCCCCTCGGAATTTCACAAAGAGTGTTTTGTTTTTGTTTTTGTTATTTATAACATCACATTATAGTAAATAATTGTAATGTTTTAGTGAAGCAAATAAAGACAAATACAGTTCCTATACCTTAAGCATTTAGAAAATATGTTTTTAAAAAATGTAAAAAGACAGAAACTGTGTAAGGGAATGATCAGTTGATGCTGACTCTAAGACAATAAAAGAACATAAATCAGACGTACCATAAGGCCAGGCTGTCCCCTGACCAGCCAGGAAGAAGATTATGAGTAGGGTAGTGAGCTTTGAGAAGAGAATGTGCCCTGGCCGCTGGCTGAGCCTCTTCAGCTGAACAGATAAACACATGCTGCAGTCTTAAGATCTGTTTACTCTCTGAGCTCAACTGCTTTGACATCACCTCTCCTCTTTACTTCCCTCCCTCCTGACTCACATTTTCCCTCTCTCCCTCCCTCTCTCTCCCTCTCTCTCTCTCTCTCTCTCTCTCTCTCTCTCATATTCCCCTAAGTCCCAAAGCTCTTGCATTCTTTACACATTCAGCGCCCTCTCCCTCTCTCTTTAAATTTACTGTACTTAAAAAAGAAAGCCTCTTTTCCTCCGTCTATTTCTCTGCCCTCCCTTGGTTTCAGGTTTCAGACTCCAGCATGCAAGAGCCTCTGCTAATCAACAGCTCTCTTGTTAGAACACCCTCACTCTTTCAGAATAAAAGATATGTTTACTTGGAAAAAAATATACATATTTTAAAGACAACTGAAATAACTGATCAAGAACATCATTCCATTCCATTCTATTTGATTCTAGATCGCAGATTTACAAAGTATGACTTCTGACCAGTAGCATAAAGTCTGGTTGAGTTTTCTGATAATTTTTTCCAAGAACTGCCCGCTTACTTTCTGTACTTTCTATGTAATTGCTCAGTGTCTCACTTGACCATACAGTACTGAATGTTTTATCTCAACAAAGTGTATTCAACAAAACACATAAATTACTAACAGGCAGAAGCTGCCGTGTTACTTTTTAACTTATAAAGATGAAACGTCAAAGACTGGCTGCAAACCATGACTTTTATTTTGATAGGCATGCTAAAGAACCCCTTACTCTCTCTCTCTTTCTTGCTCTGTCTCATGCACACACACACAATCAGAAGGTCAGCAAAATATTGTAGAAGTCTGTTATCCTGTGTTGTATTATGCCACTCATTGTGCTCTGTCTACTTTCATTGTATTGCACATTTATTTTTATATTGTATTTTTTTAAATGTTTAATATTAAGTCATGCAGTTCCTTTACCTTCCAATGTTTCCTTTCCAGGTAAGATACAGTAGGATTCCAGCAACAAGCAATTTGTCTGTTCACACTAAATGCGACAAAATCAATCAAAAATAAGAAGAGACAATCTTTCCTCAAGTACACTGCACTTACAGAAACGGCTCAACATTCAAATAAGTGTAGTTGTGTGCATAAATACGAATGATTATGGTCACAAAATCATTCATTCATTTTGCATTAACAGCATGTTACAGACATTGATATGTTCTGCATGTCTAAAGTATAGGAAGAATAAACTGGTTTTGTAAACTTTTAAATATATAATCTGAATGCACAAAAATAAAAAATAAAAAGTTTTGTAAAAATGTAGGCCCATTTATTTTTTACTAATAAGCATATATGTTTTGTTCACCATAAAGAAGCTTATTAAAAAAGGCTCATTTAAGTCCTCATGACACACACACAGAAATGCTGGATTACAAGCCTTCTGAAGTGTTATGGCAGGCTCTAGAGTAAAGTGTTTAGGAAATGTCTGTGAGATAATGGAAAATACAGACATGCTACAAACAAGGAAAAGCCCAGAAACAGAAGATTTCCTGCATACTGTCTGCAGAATACACACATTCCCCGTTCATAACAGACGTTCACATAGCCCACAGCCAGGGGCATATGAAATAAACAGATGTTTCACCCAGTAAAGTTTGTTATGGTTCTCCATAGAGATATAGAGGCCACTGAAGTCATATTTTGGATTTTATTTTGCATTTTCCTATTTCGGCTGAATGACTTCATCTGTGATGTAGCCAATATACCCTGGGGAAAATGTGCAGAAGTTTGAGTGTATGTTTGTGTAAAAACATTTAATTTTGTGTACATTTTGTAATGACTTATTAGCATGGATCGCAGAAAGGTTGGTGGGTTCGTTGGGTCGAGAGTTGGCATTTTGTGGAACAAATTTTAAAATTAGATTGGATTTTTAAGATATAATCTTCTCACACATCTGAAAACAAACAAAACAGTTAATCAAACTTTGTTGTTGTTTTGTTTTGTTATTTTTATTTATTTTGTTTACATAAAGATTTTAAAAGCTTTTGGCTTGAAAGGGCTTAAAGATAGAGATGTAAGAGAGAGAGAGAGAGAGAGAGAGAGACTGTAAATTTGAAAAATGTTAGGAAAGACCAAAAGTTTATGTAGGGTGTAATTATATTAATTTAATTTGCATATTATGACATAACCATGGGGGCAATCTGTCTTGAATTTCACAATATTCAGGGTACGCCATGTATTGATGTTTGAACTTGTATGAACTTTGCATGCTTTTTTTTTTTTTTTTTTTTGGTCTGTCTTTTTATCCTCATTCCAAATGATCAGAAAAGAGAAAACCAACAAACGGGAGAAAGTACATAATTATTACTACATTACTATACTATATAGTATTCTGAAAAAAAAAAATATATATATATATATATACTAGGGGTGGGCATAGATTTTTTTTGTTTTTGTTTAGATTATTCTAGATTAATTTTGAAATTAATCTAGATTAATCTAGATTAAAATGGCTCATTAGAGATCTGCCACAGGCATTCAGAATTTGTGTGCTACCTATTATATTTGAGATATCTGTGTGTCAGTACT
>JAUCMU010000009.1:6779-17353 GCA_032275025.1 Enteromius treurensis | reverse complement strand
GAGAAATAGAGACGCTGATCAGCGCTGACTAAAAACAGGTGTGTAGAGAGTAGTGCAGAGCGCACTGATTGCAACTAACCCTAACTGAAAAATTAATGAAGAGACAGAAAAAAAACACCAGAGAGAAAACCAAATCAATCCCGGCTTATGACAATATTAGCAGAAAATACAGGATTGATTACATTTTTGCAGATTAAAAAACACCTTTAATATTTATACCCGGATATCCAGGTTTGGCTAGCTATGCAAATTCTGCACACCCCAATTTCATGAGTAGGGGGAGGCTGCAGACCTGGAGCAAGCAGATCTATGGCCCAGGAAGTTTCACAGCGCAGTCAGTTTTCAGCCCCTGTTGTTCCTGATGCGTCCAGTAGGGGGCTATACAGTATGAGCTATCAGAAAAGACCAAGGCTAAAATCAACAAGAATAAGCGGAGGTAATATTACGTTTAGTGTCATTTTTAGTCAGTTTAGAGATAAGGGCTGGACGGTGGTTCAGCATTTTCCTACTGCTACGAAACTTTGTGTTTCTTTTTTAAACTTCTTATCAATGAGGGCAATACCTTGTAAGTAAAATCTATTTCTGTTAATGTGACGAACGTAACTATAGTGAGACTTTCTGAGTTTCTGTTACAATAATGCATACTGAACTGACGGCTTGTCAATGGCGGCTAATTGTGATAATAATACTTTGTGATATAAACCACCGCAGGAGTTGTATTTGAGTTAAAAGAACTTTATTTGTATTTTACAGTTTTTACAAAAAAGAGAATAAATGACAAAGAAATTGATCATCAGGCTGCGTCCGTGGTTCTTTATGCTTTTTATGTTTAGCTGACTGGATGGCTTGGCAGCGAGTCCTAGTGAGGCCAGAACAGGAAAAAAAAGGTAATTCTCCTTCACCTGTCTAGAAAACAGATTTTTGCTCAGAACAGTCTGCAAGTTGGTAGTCTCCTTCTCCATAAGACATGGAAATAAAGAAAGAAGGTCAAGTCCACGTCAGCGGCTAAACTGAAGCAGAATTGCAAGATCTTGAAGTCAGATCGCAGGTTTCAGCATCTGGCTCCATCTCAGCATCAAAAGTACAAGCAGCTCGTACCAGAGCCTCCTATTGTCAGAGGGAAATTAGAAGCGGAATTAGAAACATTTCAAGCCGAAAAGGAAATGGAAGTCGCAATAGCGGAAGCAGCAGGTCTCCAAGCAGAATGTGATGTAGATCAGACCTTCAGACAACCAGGATCACAGGTGAATCAAACAGATTTTATGGCACAAGACATTTTAAAACAAGCAGTAAAGCTCGAAAGTGACATAGCTGTGCCTGACCAACAAAGCAATTGTTCACCACAAACTGCCAACAAAGCATGCCAGGGAGCAAAAGACAACCCACAATACAGTCCTCTTTCACCTGCCAGTCCACCTCATCAGCATGCACCTAACACAGGCAAACACAATTCTGCCACAACAGAGCTGGGCAGATTTAAGAAATCAGCTGATTTCCACTGGTTTGACTAAGTTTGATGATAAAGCCGAAAGCTACTGGGCTTGGAAAGCATCCTTCTCCAATGCCATAGACAACATTGGCTTAACATTAGCAGAAGAGACAGATCTCCTGAGCAAATGGCTTGGCAAAGAGTCATCAGAGCAAGCACGTCGATTAAAAGCAGCTTATATCAGAGATCCTGCGGGTGGAATCAGAGCGATCTGTAAGTGGCTTGAAGAGTGCTACGGCACGCCTGAAGCCAATGAGAAGGCACTATTTGAAAGATTAGAGAGAGCCAGCAAAGCTACGTGAGCTAGCGGACCTTTTCCAAGAGTTGTCTGCTGCTAAGCAAGATGGATTTCTTCCAGGACTGGCTTATCTAGACACTAGAAATGCTAGGAGTGTGGCTCCAGTCGTGGACAAGCGGCCATATAATCTACAGGAAAAGTGGATGTTTTATGGCTCGGTAAGAGCATGGTATTTCTTTTCCTCCATTCAGTGTATTTGTGAATTTCATTCACCAACAAGCTAAAGCTAGAAATGACCCCAGTTTTACCATATCTCCAGAGGCGGACAATCCAGGGGCCAAAGAGTAAAAGTCCTGCCATATTTTTGTTCCAGCCATGAACTTAACAGCTGATTTCACCAGAGGAGGAACCAACTCATTCCTTTCAAGACACAAGAGAGTCTTGAGACAAATCTCAAGTCCTCAAAGAGTTAAAGTTAATGAGATAATTAAGTGACTAGTTGAATGATGATTATGCATTAGTGATGAACACCTGCTGTTATTGAGAATTATAGACAATCAGATGCTGATGATTTATTGGTTAAAAATGATGCCACCATAACTGTGGTCAGTGTTTGCTTTAGTTGAGCTCATGACCCTTGACTCCTGTGGTAGATCTATCTTTGTAACACTGCATAAGTTGTTGAGAAGCAGAGAGGTTTGTGAAGGACGGTGAACTATCTTCTTATATAATCTGAAGTCAGTTGTTCTTATGTGTCTCTTTTCTTCAGAGATGTTGATATGTTAACAGCTGGTGTTCATCACTAATACACAATCAACATTTAATTAATCTCTTAATTATCTCATTAACTTTAACTCTTTGAGGACTTGGTATTTGTCTCGAGACTTGCTTGTGTCTTGAAAGGAATTACTTGGTTCCTCCTCTGGTGAAATCAGCTGCTGAGTTCATGGCTGGAACAAAAATATGGCAGGACTTTTACTCTTTGGCCCCTGGATTGTCCACCTCTGCATATCTCCCATGACTACAAAGAAAGAAAAGGCAAAAAATCACCCAGGTTATAATAATCAGCCTATTTCAGTTCACAAAATGCAAGTAGTGGAATCCAGTAACACTTCTGAGCCAAAAGTTGATGCTACAGATCCTAGTAGATGCTGCTTAATTCATAAAAGGCCCCACCCACTAGGAAAATGCAGAAGCTTTAGAGACAAACTGCTATAAGACCGTGAACAGTATCTTGAAGACAACTCCATTTGCTTTCGATGTTGTGCGTCGACAGCCCACACTGCAAAAACTGCAACACAGTCATAACATGTGCAGAGTGTAAAAGCGACAAGCACACAGAAGCACTTCATCCTGATCCATCCCCATGGAAGGC
The DNA here is from genome assembly GCA_032275025.1 of Enteromius treurensis. NCBI lineage: Eukaryota > Metazoa > Chordata > Actinopteri > Cypriniformes > Cyprinidae > Enteromius > Enteromius treurensis. The sequence continues at coordinate 14,251 of JAUCMU010000009.1, read as the reverse complement.
CAAACCATATTTACCCAGCTCAGACACTGGTAGGGAAGGTGATGAAAGTCAGCCATCTCAGGAAGCAGTTTCATCCAGCTGCACCCAAGTGCGCGGAAACGGGGTGAGAGTGCAAGAGCTTGTTTAAATATCAGTCTAGTCAAATTCTACCCTCAAGGCCATCGGGAATCTGCTACAGAGATGTATGCAATTATAGAAAAAACAAAGCAATAAGTCTCTTGCACGGTCAGACCTTTTTGGGAGCCCTCGATCACCGTTCATTTTAAAGACTTGTGTGGGCAGAACGCAGACATGTGGAAGGAGAGCATGTGGCTAAATGATTGAATCACTCAAGGAGAAGACGTGCGTCCCGCTTCTTGTACTCATTGAATGCAATGAGCTTCCAAATAATAGATCAGAAATTCTAACACCCAAAGCAGCTTTGTATCATCCTCACTTAAAAGGTATAGCGAAGGATATCCCAGCCTTAGATCCTAAAGCAGAAACACTACTTTTGCTGGTCAGAGACATTTTGAGAATACACAAACTTCGTAAGCAGATAGATGAGCCCTGCAATGCCACATTTGCACCGAAATTAGGTCTGGTTTAGGTGGTGATAGGAGATGAGTGCCTTGGCACAGCACACAGGCCGTCATCAGTCAATGCCTTTAAAACCTAGATATTGGAAAACGTACGTCCTAGCTACCATTCCACCCTGCTATAGCCACCTGCATGTGAAAGATCCTGCACAAAGTTACTCCAGTCTGCACTTTCCTCTACCTCAGTGCCCTGACACACTGACAGCTCCTCCTTGAAGATGAGACACGGCTTTCAGTGTTCGCCTGCACAGATAAAGACAGTATGCTTACTCCATCCATCGAAGATCTTGAGTTCATTAAGATCATGAATAAAGAAGTTTTTAAAGATAACACACAGAGATGGGTTGCACCACTTCCGTTCCGGTCTCCCAGGAGACAACTGCCGAACAACAAAGACTACGCTATGAAAAGATTAAAGTCAGTATGCCACACACTATGAAAGAAAACGTAAATGAAAGAACATTACATACAGTTCATGCAAAACATGATTGACAGGAAACATGCAGAACATGCCCCAGTCGTTCAAGAAGGAAAGGAATGCTGGCATTTGCCATCCTTTGGCATTTATCATTCCAAAAAAAAAAAACAGATCGGATCCGCATAGTGTTTGACTCCAGTGCACAGTATGAAGGGATCTCTCTTAACAGTGTCCTTCTCAAAGCGCCAGTTTTGAACAACAACTTGCTAGGCATTCTAATAAGATTCAGAAAGGAGAAAATTGCTGTGACTGCAGACATCCAACATATGTACTGTTGTTTTACTGTCAAAGAAGAACATTGAGATTACCGAAGGTTCCTATGGTTCAGTGACAATGCTTGGAACCAGAGGATTGTGGATTACAGAATGTGTGTCCATGTGTCCAGCAAACTTTGGTAAAGCAGAGATCCTTCGGCAACAGCGGAAGCAAGTCCAGCACCAGGCAGAGATATTCTGCCAGGTGCAGAATATCTCTTAAGTTTATACCAGACCTGTTACTGAATTTATTTTGTTGATTTCTCCTAAACAGGATACTGAATATGTTTAGAGATGTGGTATACTGTAAATACCAGACAGGGAGTGTCATGGTCTCAGTAGACCATAAATACATTTGCAGGTCAAACAAGAAGAATAGCTAGGTGTAAAAAGTTATAAGTAAGACAAAAGTGACACCTACTGGTGCGGGTAGCGGAGGTAATATTACATATAGTAAAATTTTTAGTCAGTTTAGAGATCAACGAGGGCAATACCTTGTAAGTATAATTTATTTTTGTGTGATGAACGTAACTATAGTGAGACAGTTTCTGTTACAATAATGCATACTGAACTGATGGCTCGTCAATGGCGGCTACCTGTGATAACAATACTTTGTGATATAAACCACCGCACAAGTTGTATGTGAGTTAAAATAACTTTAATTTTTAAAATAACTTTATTTGCATTTTAGAGTTTTTACAAAAAAGAGAATAAAAGACAAATAAATGGATCATCAAGCTGCGTCCATGGTTCTTTATGCTTTTTATGTTTAGCTGACAGGATGGCTAGGCAGCGAGTCCTAGTGAGGCCAGAATATTTCTGATCTCAGAAATAGACATTCAACATAACTAAAACATTATTTATGGGATATATATTTCAGTCGCGCTGTTAACATGATCAAGAGTGAACTCAATATTGAGAACCAACAACGTTCATTTCATCTAGTTAAACAATATTGCAGAGAAAATCAGGTATTCAGCAGCTCAAAGAAGCTCTCATCTCTACAGAAGGGACTACTGGGGGGAAGAAGGCAGGAAGCTATAGTAACACGGAGCAGCGAATGCGCGCAAATATAGCAGCACAGAAATAAAGATTCAGACACATATCGTCCCCTCGTGCTCCTGCAGCACTTCTGTGTAGAAGAAGAACACAATAAAACCATATAGTTTTGTATAAAAGGAATAAAATAAATAGTCCTAAACGAAATATATACTATCCTTTTAATAATAAAAATAAATAAATAAAAATAAAATACCATGCACGTCTACCCTGAGTTCCGTTTTATTTTTGTGACTGCATTTTTACAAGCACAAGGATTTGTTTTTATTGTCAGTGTAGGCCTAAAAAAAAAAAAATTAAGCGATCGCGTCTGAGCATTTTCTAATTTCTGTTTCTATTTAAAAACATTCATTGGCGAGACTTTTATATAATATTTTATTTGTTTTTGTATTGATTTGATTTGATTTGTATTTATAAATTATGTATAAAAGACGATCACTGTGCAGGCAATAGAGATTCGTTTATTATAACTTTGTAAGATCGGGATGAAATAGAAGGGTTACAGCTTTTAAAATTATTAGTTACAAGGAACTTTATATGCTGTATAATAAATTTAAAATTCGTATAGAAAAGTTTGAAACATATGAAAGATTTTCTCTCTAAATTGCAACAAGTAACCTAATAACCAATGGATCGGGCACAAAATGTGTTAAAAATAGTCTATGCATTAATTAAAGAATTAGAGCCTATAAGCAGCTATAAAACTATAGTAAAAAATGTATGTATACAAATCATAAAATAAAACACAAATTATTGGCATTCATTATAAAGACTATATGAAAGTCTTGCTAAAAACGAATGTATTTCAATAGAAACAGAAACGAGAAAAGGCTCAGGCACGATCGCTTAAATGTATTTTATTTAGGCCTACACTGACAATAAAAACAAATCCTCCTGCTTGTGGACACACAAAAATAAAACCGAACTCAGGGTAGACGTGCACGGTATTTTATTTTTATTTATTTATTTGTATTATTAATGGGATATATATTTCATTTAGGACTATTTATTTTATTCCTTTTATACAGGCTTATCAGGTTTTATTGTGTCCCACACAGAAACACTGCAGATGTGACGATATGTGTCTGAATCATTATTTCTGTGCTGCTATATTTGCCCGCCTCTCACTGCGCGCGTCCGCCGCTACTCCGTGTTATTAAGCAGCGCGTAAGCGGCGCTTATGCAGTGTTTGTCTCGCGCAGCTGTACCGCAGCTTGTTCTGCATTAGGCTATAGACAAGCATTTTATTTGTTAGGTTGGAGCATAAAGTCTTTTTATTAACAGTGCAGCAGAGCGACCCCTAGTGTCATACACTCGACACAAAATCGAAGTGAACTGTCAGTCACTACGAGTTATGTCATGACGACAGACTGGGGTTCATACTTGGGAACCCTGATTTACTCTGATAAAGAGAAAACACCAATCAGAATTGGCTAGTGGAATTTGCATCCTGAGCCACTCCTCGCTGAGTGGTTATAAATAGGGAACCAGGTGCAACCACTCATCAGATTTTGCTTTGAAAGCCGAGAGCTGTTACATGCAGTGTTCTTCTGGTTCTACACTGACTACGAAGAGAAAGGAAGCAGGAGCTGTTCGGAATGGCGAGACAACGCGATCATTGGAGTCCCTGTTCAACCAGTCATTCCCCTGGGCGTTTCACAAAAGAGCAGTTTCTCACATTTAATTTGGCGGACCGTTAGAAGATCGGATGTCGATCACAGCATCGGGGTACCGGTTTTCATCTGGCGAAAACAGGCTCAAGAGCCTGTGGTACCCAAAAGCTCAAAGATAGGCCCAGGTGCTCGTGGCTTGATGGTGAGCAGTCCCTCCGGGGACACGGGCAGCGGCACTGGATTGTGTCTGGATGGGAAACCTTCTGCTCAACCCAGCTGCAGACCTTCTGGCAAACTGGCGACTCCGATGGTCGTGCTTTCGACAAGACTGGAGACGTGGGCCATGCTTCCCAGCCCGTTAAAGTGGCTCATCCGAACAATCCAGTTTGGCTACGCGATTCAGTTTGCCTGCCGACCTCCCAGTTTCAGTGGGGTCCTCGAGTCCTCCCACTGCCAGTTGTTTTATTTCCACACCGAGGGGACCCTTGGCACAGATGCACTGGGACACAGCTAGCCGCAAGGCCTACGCAAATACGCCTTTCCCCCAGTGAGCCTTCTCGCATAGACACTGTGCAAGGTCAGGGACGACGATGAACAGGTCCTGCTGGTAGCGCCATACTGGCCCACCCGGACCTGGTTTTCGAAACTCATGCTCCTCGTGACAGCTCCTCCCTGGCGCATACCTCTGAGGAGGGACCTCCTATCTCAAGGGTATGGCACCCTGTGGCATCCGCGTCTAGATCTCCATGTGTGGGTCCTGGACGGGACGCGGCAGACTTAAGGTTTTGTAGACAGTATCACTCAGGCCAGAGCCCTCTCTACGAGGCAAGCTTATGCCTTGACGTGGAGTCTGTTCGCAAGCTGGTGTTCTGCTCTTGCGGAAGAGCCCTGATCATGCACGATTGAGGTAATGCTTTCCTTCCTACAAGCAAAGTTGGATCGCAGGCTGTCGCCCTCCACTTTGAAAGTGTACATGGCTAGGAAAAGCATGACCTCGTCGTGAGGTTCATGAGGGGCGCCAGGAGGTTAAACCCCCCCTAGGTTGCCCCTGATACCCTCCTGGGACCTCTCTGTTGTGCTGGCTGGCCTTCAGAGGGGTCCCTTTGAGCTGCTGGATTCAGTCGAGCTTAAATATCTGACTCTGACAGCGCTCCTGACGGCGCTCACTTCCATCAAGAGGGTCGGGGACCAAGCATTTTTGATAAGCAAAGAGTGCCATGTTTTCGGGCCAGCCTACTCTCACGTTGTCCTCAGACCCCGGCCTGGATATATGCCCAAGGTTCCCACCACGCCCTTCAGGGATCAGTTGGTGAACCTGCAAGCACTGCCCTCAGAGGAGGCAGATCCAGCCTTGGCGTTTCTGTGTCCCGTCAGAGCACTACGCTTGTACCTGGACCGCACCCAGAGCTTCAGAAGCTCTGAGCAGCTCTTTATCTATTTTCGGAGGTCAGCAGAAGGCTGTCTCCAAGCAGAGGTTGGCCCACTGGATAGTGGATGCCATCCTCTTGGCGTACCAGGCCCAAGACGAGCTGTGTCCCCTGGGGGTGAGAGCTCACTTCACTAGGGGTGTAGCATCCTCCCATGCGCTGGCACGCGGAGCCTCTCTAGCAGATATTTGTCGAGCTGCAGGCTGGGCGACACCGGATACCTTCACACGGTATTACAACCTTCAGGTTGTGCCAGTCTCTTCCTCTGTTGCAAAACAATTAGGTGGCACTGGCCGGTGTCCTGCTTGCTCGACCCATCGCTGGGGTCCCATGGACCTGGTTCTCGGCTCCTCAGCAATACCTGATGAGTGGTTGCACCTGCTGCCCTATTTATGCCCACTCAGCGGAGAGTGGCTCAGGATGCAAATTCCACTAGCCAATTCTGATTGGCGTTTTTTCTTTATCAGAGCGAATCAGGGCTCCCAAGTATGAACCCCAGTCTGTAATCACAACATAATGTCTCCGTTCCCTCCATCAGGGAACGAGGGTTACATATGTAACCGAGATGTTATTCTTTTTTATAAACACACACCAAGTTTGGTCAGAATCTGTTAAAGTTTTGCAGAAATATAGCCGATAGAGATTTATCATGTCTACTTTTTTACCTTGTTTTTATAAATCACATGAAAGAATAAATAAAAGTTTTGCACATAAAAACTATTGATTACAGTGCCCTGAAGATGATCTGAGGTAATTTGGAAAAAAAATAATAATAATTTATAAGGCTTATTAAAGCCATTCTTATAAATGTTATGTAGAACATTTTATAACACTGCAGTGACAAACTAATTCAGTTTCAACTAATTCAATTTCTGTGGATCAAATAAAACATGACAGCAGCAGCACCATAATTCCCAGGGAACGTATAAACTGATCATATGTATACATTGAATGCAATTTCAAGTAGGTTTGGATAAAAGCGTCATTGTATGAATATAAATGAATTATCAGTCAATAGCCCATCTTTTATTTTCACCTTCAACAAACATAAACAATAAAATAAACCAAAACATTTGATTTAAAAAAAAAACTTGATTTTGAAACATAAAATGCATTTAAGCTTAATGATAAACTTGCCTTGATCTGAATATCTTCTGGTTTCCACTCTGGCCTCAGTTTCTTAAGAAGTTCTAATATCCCATGCCGAGGGGTGCGCTCATCAACACAGACATCTAAATGCAATCTCTCACAACACCTATCATTTGGATACCGTTTCATTTCCATTCTTTTTAATTAAATTCACAGATAATTCAAGTTAAATGACAGTTAAGGAAGCTTTGTTTTAGGGCTTGTCAGTTTAAGATCTGATCTCAGTTGTCTATCGTAACCATGTCAGGTGGACTCTTGGTCCAGGCTAGTAGGACCACTCTATGTAATCAGTGACTCAGCAAATCTGAGGGTTTATCAAAGTGCAACGTTCTTTTGGGCATCTTCATTGCCTAGTTAGTGAAGAGTTTACATATTAACCCTAGTTTCAAATGAAGAAGCAAATCTGTCTGTCTCTCTGTTAATCTATCTATCTTTCTAACTATAGGGTTTTTAGGAGGTAAAATAATAATGCAAAAAATAAACATTACAAAATTAGTGTAATTGTATTATATTTTTTTTTCCATGCAGGGCATTAGAGTGAGCTGTGTTCAAAAATCAAATCCATTAAAGGAGGCAAAGAGTCAACAGCGTCTTTTAAAAATATAAGCAAATCATCTGCACATAGAGAGAGCCTAGTCTCTGCTGCTTCAATGTTAATGCCGTGAATGGAAGAATGGCACCTACTTTTTATAGCCAGTGGCTCCAGGGCCAAATTAAACAGTAAGGCAACATCCCTGTCTTGTCCCACGGAAAAGTGGAATATACTCGGATTTCTGGCGTACAAAGGCGAAAGGCCGTAACTTCAAATTTAATCAAAACTGAGTTATTGATATTTTCAGAATATTCAACACCTCCTTTATCATGTGGATAAGTATCTTGAGTCAGTTTCATTGTTTTTTCGAGAAAATAATGCG
>JAUCMU010000008.1:0-17565 GCA_032275025.1 Enteromius treurensis | reverse complement strand
AATTTAAAATGTTTGATTCTCCCATCGTTGTAAAGCTGAAGTTGATCCACTGATGTCACATGGACTTTTTTTTTTTACAGATGTTTTTAGTACATTTGAATCTGGGATCGTTTCAGTTGTATTGCTGTCTATGGAGAGTCTCTGATGTCATCAAAAATATCTTAATTTGTGTTAAGAAGATGAACGAAGGTCTTATGGGTTTGGACACGAGGGTGAGTAATTCATGACAGAATGTTCATTTTTGGGTGAACTAACCCTTTAATGAGTGGACTGGAGCAGTGTGGATTTCTTGTGGATTATTGTGATGTTTCTGACGGCCCCTGTTCACTGCAGAGCATCTATTTGTGAGCAAGTGATGCAATGCTATTTCTCTAAAACTGATGAAGAAACAAACTCATCTGTCTCTTGGATGACCTTTCAAGGGTTAAACATGTGAACTTATTTGAAATGTTATCCATGCAAAAGGCAACTGCTTTAGCGGCTCAGCACACTGAATCCAGAGATGAATGCTGTTTACATTCATGAGTTTTGTACTGCCTTGTTTCATCTGGTCATGTTTAGTAACTCTCGCTTTTCCATAATTAATAATTTCTGGAGTTAAGAACACGTGCATGTGAATCTCAGATTGTACTTTGGCTGAATCCTCCACATCAATCATTAACACTGACTTCCTCTTCAGCGATTCTTTCCATATACAAATCACCATTTTTTTTAGTTCTCTTTGTTCGTTTTTCCATCTCCTCCTCTTTGTCTCTCGTCCTTTTGTGCATTTATAATTATTTTGTTTTGCTCTCCTTCGAGCATGTGTTATTAAACCACAAACACAGAAGCAGTAGAATGTTTTCACCATCATTTGGACCAATCACAGACCAGCTTCGTACCATGAATTGCGGCATTTTGACCAATGTTAAGCATGAATGTTGGGTTGGGGGTTATTATTTAGGATTCATGCATGTGGCAGCTGCATTTCATTACAAAAGTGACAGAAAAAAAACATTTAAATTGGAATATTTCTATTTTTAACTAGACTTTCTAATTTATATTCACCAAAGAATCTGAAAAAAACTATTTTTTTAAACATTTATGATGATAATAATAAATAGAATGATTTCTGAAGTGTAATGATGACTTAATAATAAAATGGATTTTAAAATAATTTTTTTTTTACAATATTGCTGTTTTTATTGTATTTGTAAAAAATTCATTTATTGTAATCATTATACATGTATATATGGGGAGGACAGCCGTTGTCAGACATAATTCAATATTTTATTTAACCCTTTTATTTTATTCTTTAAGAATAAGAGGCAATCACACATTACAATTGAACAGTTTTGGTCTTAGATATATGTTTTATTGATATATGTGTGTTCTGTATGTGTGATGCTCGCTGTTGTGTGTCTGTGCATGCTGGGGCAGCTGTGAATGGCTGTTCATCAGTCTCTGGTCTGAAGTGTTATGGTGGATGGATGAGAAAGCATGCGTCTGTATGTGTGTAAACGTGGCTCCTGCTGTATGTGTGGTGTGTACATACGTTCTCTCTGCATCTGTGAACATCCATATTCCTGCTGAATGATCGGAGCTTTGATGAACATACGAGAGCCAAGGAATGTGTCCTGGTGTGTCCCAGCATGTAACGGAGAGATGGAGAGAAGATGTCTGCCATGAAGAGTCACTGAATGCATTCTGAAAGCAGTACTGTATATGGCATAATTCAATCACTAATATCTGCCATGTGTGTGTGTTTAGACAGTGATGCTTTGGAATCAGTCTTATACCATCTGAAACTCATAAACATTCTCCTGAACACAAATTACAATATATGAAACTGTTTTTTGTATCATTGATTTCTGCTTTTTAATTTATTTTGCTTTATTTTATTTCATAGTTTAGTTTTGGAAGTATTGCTACCAGGTAATTTTGTTCCATACACTTACATACATGTTGTTACAATTAATGAAAACTATATATATATATATATATATATAGATATATATAGATATATATATATAGATATCTGTATGAATATATACATAGATAGATAGATAGATAGATAGATAGATAGATAGATAGATATAAATGAACACACAGACACACACACACACACATGTAAAAGTATAGGATAAAATTTAATATATATTATACAGTTAGAATTTATATATAGACTATATTATTTATATATTTATTATTTATTATTAGTAGTATATATTTTAATGAATAAATAAATTCAAAATGAGATAAAATAGGCAAAAAAAAGACAAACTAAATTTTACATAATTTTACTTAAAAGTTAACTAATTACTAAAATAATTAGAATTGAAATAGATCAAAGTTTAATGATTGATATAAAAATAAAAGTAATAGAAAAATAGAGAAAATAAATATAGAAAAATGACAAACACACATGATAAAATTAAAAGTAACTCGGAGAAGCATCACTTGCATTTTCTACAGGTAATGTATTTCCTTTAAAAAAGCTGCAAACTAAATGTTTTATTACGCTAAAGCCAATTATAGTTCCATTTGGTGTTTGGGGAGTCTTATATTTGGCCCTTTTGTCCGTGTGTGTGTGTGTGTTTTGCAAGCATGTACAGGAGTGTGTGCCCCCCGCTGGCTCATGGACACCCTGCACAAAAGAAGCTGCATTTTTCACATTCCCGGATCCTGAGGTGAAGTGAGACATCATCACTGTACAGAGTCTGGGGTTCAGTGAACACGTCATGCTGTAAACCTCAGCTCGACTGCAGCGTGATGTCATAGCACCACTGGCACACCAAATCACCATTCATCCCATTCAGTTTTACAGTAATGCTCAGCCTCTAAAACGACTTTTCTTTTCAGTGACATCATGAATGCTTCTTTCCTTCTCATCCTCTTTTTTCTAACAAATTCATTCTGGTAGGCTATGCAATGCACACTTTATATATATATATTTATATAAAATAAAAAAAATATATAATATATAATTATATAAAATATAATTTTTTTATTTGCAAATATGTTCCACAATATACAAAAATATACAAAAAAAATTACATAAATTTATTTTCTAACAATTTATATATTTACATTTGTGTATTGTAAACACAGTTTGTGAGTTGTTAAAAAATATATATTCCACAACTGAATAAAAATAATTAATGAATACAGCCTTAAATGAATTCATTTTCTTGTCCATGAAACAGTACAGTATTTGGGAATATATTTTAATATATGAAGGCAAAATATTATTTTTAAAATGTATATATATCAACATATTTTAGCATATATTTACAAATATATATTGGTCAGAATTAATAAATGTATTTTATTTTGTCACAAAATTAATATACTTGCCATGTTGTTGCTATATACTTCAGTATTAGATCATATACTCATAAACTTTTTTCCTCCGCTTCTCTAGCTTGTTTATTAACCTTTACTAAATCTGGCAATATATTTGATGAATATTGTTGACTCTTGTCAGTTGCTTTGGATAAAGGCATAAGTGTGCATGTATACTCTGCAATAAGTCTCATTGTGTATGTGAGATGGGCTGCAAATGACTGTTCACATTGACTTTGTGTTGACTTAAAGGAATAGTTCACCCAAAAATGCAAATTCTGTCATCATTTACTTACTCTTGAGTAGTTCAAAACCTGTATGTATTTCTTTGTTCTGCCCAAAACAAAGGAGGATATTTTGAAGAAACTTTGTAAATAGGCTTTTTTGGGTCACCATTGACTTTCATAGTATAGGAACAAAATTCTATGGAAGTCAATGGTGACCCAAAACAGCCTGGTTTGTCATAATATTGCACCAATTTGAAACCTATATTTATGCCTCTTTATTTAAAACTTGATTGATTGATTGATTGATTGATTTAAAAGGGAAGTAACTGGTTTCATTTTGTTGTGCATGTAACCTGATTAGGATTCCCTTCCCCTCTGTACATTCGGACCTGTGTCGAAAGGTCATCATCCTTGTGGCCTTGTGTGCTCCAGCTGTCGCATACGTCAGGAGCTCCCAATCATTTTAGCCCTAAAATAGTCTGCAAACTTTAATTTTAGGACCAACTTGGAATAACCCTGGGCTCCCATTCAAAGCCCTGTTCCTAAGTTAAAACAGTTTACAAGGCAATGTAAGACAAAGTTTAAAAGTATAAATTTCATATGCAATAGTGATTCAATTACAAAGAATTTATCTACTCAAAAATACTAAAAGACAGACTGCAATGGACTCAATTCTTCCAGTCAAAAAGAGAGAGAGAGAGAGTAAATTAAGTTCCACACTGTAAACTTCCCGCCTACTCACAGCACCAGCCAATCAGAAGCCGCGTATTGTGAGCGCTGCTCTCTGATTGGCCGCTCTCCGCGTGACTGACAGCTCGTGTGAATGAAGTTTTTTCCCACTTTGGCTCCGCGAAGTTTCAGTGACGGGGGCATCACTGCAGCGCACTGAAGGGAAGGAAAGAACAGAAGGGAAAAGAAGGGAGAGAGGTGCCCCATCCATCCATCTATCCATCCACTGAATGTTCCCGCAGGACTTTATTCACGTATGGCTGCATGAGAGATTTGAGCTGCGGCGCTTTCTCTCTCCGGGACTGTTGGGTTAACTTACTGCTTCTGTCCTGATTTTAAGCAGTTGTCATAATAATATAACCGAACTCTTCGCGTCGGGACGGACGCAGGTGGTCATGGATACACCTATCAGATGGAAAGTAAAGCGGAGGTTTAAGGAGGTGCGGCTGTCGGTACTCCTAGTATTCCTGATGTTTGTCACCTCACGAGTCAGCGCAGGTAAGCGGCGAATCAGCTGTTCCCAAACTGTTACTTTGTGCCGCGGGCCGCGCTCTCCAAGTGCTGCGCGTCTCCGCAGTCAGTCCGCTGTTCCCGGACTCGAATGACCGCAGGAGGGAATGGTAGGGGCCCTAGAGCGGAATTCTTCAACTAGGGACGCCCGGAGTTCCGTTTTGCAGGAAAACATTAAAGCAGCGACGAATAGCGGAATCAGGGAAGTTTTCCCGTGTAATGCAACAGCTGCGCGAGGAGATAGTGATGCATCTTCTATTGTGGCATGCTACTCGTTTACGCTGCTCAAAGTTGGTGTAACACTTGCTATTCTCATGCAAATTAGTAAATAAATCCGTTAATATGCAACCCCCTAAATTTCCCCTAAGTGGTTCGATTGCATTACAGCTTCTTCTCTTCGAGATATTGGTTTTGGCGTCTTTAAAGCAGCACAGATTTTTTCACAGGTTTTCTAGAAGCAGAGATTAAAAAGTCATCAGTGGATGACTTTTAAACTTCCCAGTTAGAATCAGTGTCACTAGAGAACCCAAAACAGGTTATGTACTAATGCTTCACCAGAATCTGAGGAACCTGAACTCTCTGAGTGCTCCTTTGCTGAATCTCAATAACTTCTAAGAAGCGTTGTCTATAAGGTCGTAGGGCATCAAGACCGCTTTTGGTTTCAGATGTGTGAATGTAAACCACGCAGACTAGAATCGGTTTTGTGGACTTTTTAGAAGATGTTTGGGATGTGGCAGAAAGCAGTTTTCCTCCAGCAGGCGCGCTGGCTGCGGAACGTAATTGGAAAAATATGCAGGATGAGAAACACACCAGGAGAGAAAGAGAGACAGAGAGAAGTTTTCGTTTTCCATACAGTAGGCTCATAAATCGAACTCACCTCTCTGGCTTCTCTGTTTATTAAAACGGATATAAATGTAAATAAACGCTCGTTAGTCTTAAGTCTTGGCTCCTGGTGGATCATCTGTAATGAAGAACATCAGTTGGTCAGGGTGGCGTCGCAGCGTGTCTTCTCTGGTAGATCAGAGATGCTCGAGGTGAAGGTCGCAATTACCTTGTAAACCATTTATAGAAGGAATGACCCAGGAGACTATGTAAACAGTTATTGTGGAAAGGAACTCTATGCATGCCATATATCCCGATCTCATCTGTAATATTCCATTAGTTAAAAACCCAAGTTGTTTTTTTAATCATTCATGCAATATGCATAAAGATTTGTTCATTTTTTGAACGCATAAGAGCCAACTTTCTATGGTTGCATCAGTTGTTTGACATCTGTTTTTAGTGTCACTTCATTACGATGCTCTGTGTATCACACTCAGATTTGATAGTGTGCAGTTTATTAGTTGTGAACGTGGATCTGTGGTTTGTACAGTAACGACGGAGCCAAACGCAGACAGGATATGATCTCTCATTCTCATCCTCCTCGTTTCTCCAGCCTGTCCCAGGGAGTACCCCTCTCTCTCTCGCTCTCTCTTTCTCTTACTCTTTCTTCAGGCTAGAGGGGGAGGGATAGAGGGAGGGGGATTGGAAATTCTGCTCCGCATGTGTGATTAGCTTCGTGTCTGGTCATGGCTGCTTGGCTGCTCATTATAGTGATGGAATTATTGAGAACATTTTGGTCCAGTAGCTTCTCAAGAACATGCTGACTTACAGTATTTAATAAAGATTTAGTTTGGCAGTGAGACCAAATCTTAGCAGATGCACTCTTAAAAATGTAAGATTCCAGTTTGAACCTTAAAGAGTTTTATAACCTGACTATATATTCTCTAGTTGTTTAAAGAACCTAGAAACACTTAAAATGAAACACCAAAAGGTTTTTAATCTTGAAAGATCCTTATTGGGTCGTGGTGAACCTGGAGTCTTAAAATAGACCTGAAATAGTCAGATAATCACAAACATCTGTGGAAACCATGCTAATTTATTGGTCAAATGGTGTGAAAACTTGTTTTAACAGCCAAAAATGGTTTTTCCGTTTATTTTCAGCCAATTAAAGAATCAGTTTTGATTGCACGAGTCAAGGCTGAATTAATGAGCGATTCATTGACTTGATTGATTGTTTTATATATTAAGAACATCTGTCACTTACATCTGTTGATTACATTTCGATAGAAACACGATCATTAGAGACACATAGGACTGAAATGCATTAGTTGTTTAGTTTCCTTCAAGAATGCTTTGGGCTGTGTTCTAAATGCAGTGTAGTGCACTTCCTTTCTGCATGCTTCCAATTTTATTTAGAGCACACTTCACGTCACAGGGTAATGCAGAAAAGATGGTGGACTTGACCCGCAGCCAGACTCGCAGGGATGCACAGCAACACTCTTCCACAACGTGTGCTCTGAGAGTGATGTCATGCAGTGGGCGGGATTAACCGAATGGCATCTGAAGGTACAGAATGACGTGCTCAGTTTATGATGGGACTAGCGGTGCATTGTGGGATACCATGGCGCTATTACATCACACAACACAGAAGCTTGTAAAGTAAAAAATGGCTGATGGGGATGCTGCTGTACTTCCTGTGCAGGGCTGTTCTGCTTTATTACTCACACCAGTGCTGTTTTATGAGTGTTTTACGAACGCTCTCAGCAGACCGGCTTCGCTCCCTCGGCATGCTGGGTGTGTGCTTTACTTTTGAGAGCAAACGAATTCTTTTTAACAAATGGCATGTTGTAACGATTGTTTATTGCCCACGTGTGTTGTCTCTGGTTTTGGTTACTCTTGTTGTTGTTGTGTTCTGCAGACCCTTAAAACATTGAGAGGAGAAGCTCTGGAACGTTTGGAGCCAAACTTTCACACCCTTGGAGCCTTTCAAAAATGTTTCTTGTGTAATGAGAGCAAGCTGTCCGTTTCAGCCGCCCTGATTCTTCATTCCGAGTTTGATTCAGTGAGGATAGTAGAGAGGAATATAAACATTGTGGAGAAATCAGGTTCATGTTGCCTTTGGCTCTATGGGCTCCCATTAACAGAACAAGCAGTATCTCCCTTTGGCTATTAAAAAGGTGCCACTCCAGTTCCAACAGGAAGAGGATGAAGGGCTTCCCGCCTAATCGAACTCCCAGAATCCACTTTTTTTCATACTAACTAGTGTGCAAAATTAAGATGAATACACTCCGAATCACTCTTGACTGAATGGCATATTATTCAAGATGGATTTTTTTAAGTATGAATGAGTTTCATGCTCTTCATATTAAATAGTGTACATGTTTAAGAGTTGACATTCTAAATCACAGTATGCAGAAAATAGTATTCTCTCTCTCTCTTATATAGCATGCAGTATTAAGATTAGTACATCTAATATAGTATCTCAAAAGACTCTGCATAGATTTTAAAATGCTTTTTATAAGTATGCATCAGTCTAATGCATTACATATCAAATTGTATGCAAGATTAAGAGTAAAGTACCTAAATCATAGTATGCTGGAAACAGTATGTCAGTAGTGACTAGTTGCAATAGTATGCATCTGTTTACATACTTACGGGTAAGTGTGTTCACTGTGTGTGTGGTTGTTCACTTCTCACTGCTGTGTGTATGTGTGCACTTGGATGGGTTAAATGCAGAGCATGCATTTATATTATGCATAAATAATAGAATATTCATAAATATTATTCCAGATTAAGGCATACTATTTCAATGGATGTTAATGACTGGATAACATAATATGCAGGGCTGTATATATTCACATGCCATCTAAATAACATACTAGAGATGGCATACTACATACTTTAAAGTATGCGTATTGTAACATGCCATCAATCTTAAGTAGCATTCAATATTAGGATTAGTGGAAGTCATAATACTGTATACTGAAATTGGTTTCAAGCATGCATAACACATAGTTGGACTCTTTGCAAACTTGTAGAAATCAACAATTTTATGACTATGTAGAATGTATGCTGTGCTGACTTGCTTTTCCTTTGTACTAAGTTAGTAGAAGTAGTTACCGTGTCAGCAGTTGTGATTTTGGGACCAGCCCAGCCCTCGACCCGGTACTAGCCTTCAGCGTGTAGGAGGTCCAGCTCTGGGATCACAGGACAGAAATGTTGTACGTTTTGTACTGTATAAGACAGTGTTGTTTCTGTGGCCAAATGTAGAAGTAATTTTTCCCCCCTCTTGGTTTGTGCGGTTTAGGCTTTATAGTGTGTGTTTTAGAGTCACATTGTTTTATGATTGCAAGCGTTTCAACCCTCCCTTCAATCTAAAGCCGCATTTGGGAGGGTGATAGTTGGTGAAACCTTCAAGGCCTGAGTTCACACAATAAAAAACCCAGATATTGCCTATTTCAGACGTGTGGACCAAACCCTGACCCACATGTCTGCTGGATTCAAACACATAAAGTCCACTGGAGTCACTAGACACCATTCTATTTATCAAACACACTGAAGGCAAGAGAGCAAATGAGATGTTTTACATTTAATTGCGAAAATTAGTTACAAAATGAATAAAAATGTAAATTATAATATGATGTATTATAAAATAAAAAGTATAAGATCTTTTATTGTGGTGGTGATTCAGTTCAGATTCATCAAACTATGAATCAGTGAATCATATTCTGAACCAGTTTACTGAATCGAATTGTCTGAATTACTCAAATGAATCGTCTAGTGTGAAAGGAGGTTGAGAAGTGTTCAGGACTGTATGTTTGTGCCTGCTTCAGAGGGAGAAAAAAAATCAAGTGATTAAGGGGAGGAAAGGAGGTTATAGTAGTTATTGACAGCAGACCTACAGGAGATGAGGTCATGTGGTCAGGGGTTAAAGGTGGCATACTGTGGGGGGTGACCTTCAGATTATGACCACCCTAGAGGTTTACAGTGCTCCACCCCAAGACACAGCGTCTGGAAAACACATCACTTTAAGTGCAGACAGAGATCCATTTCATGCTGTTTTGACATAAAAAATTGGTATACTTAGAGTGAGTAACACTATAAACCGCAGCATTTTATCAATTAAAGTATTCCTTCTTTAAAAAAAATCTTTGACTACTGTAACATTTAGTTTTAATGGTTTCAACACTGACAAGTTTGCACGTGTAATGTATCACTGTTCATGCGTTTCTACTTTCTTCACTGTTCTTAAATCATGTAACTTGTCTTGAAGAGGTATGCTACTGTGCAATTTTTGCAGGTGATCAAATGGCTGGGGGAAAAAAATCCCATAGACTTTGACGGACCAGAGCTGTATCTGTAAACCAGAATGTTATAGAGAGCTGCATACTAAAAAACCTCTCAGAACAGCTTAGCTACTCCATAACAACCACATAGAACACCAAAGAACCTCTGTAGCAACATTCTAAAACCTCTCAGAACACCTCAACAAATGCATAGCAACTCCATAGAAACCACATAGCAACCCCCTGGCAACCACATAAACACCCATAGAGCATTTTAAAAATGTTTTTGAATGCCTTAGTAACTGCATAGAATACCCCAAAACTCCATAGCAACATTCTTACTGTACAGGAACTACCAAGTAACCACATAGAATGCCCTAGAAACCCCATATCAACATACTCACTGCATAGCAATTGCCTAGTAACCACATAGGGCATTGCTATGCAGTGAGATAGGACAATAGAAACAATAGTTCCTATTAATAAGAGCAGTACAATAGGAACCCCATAGCAAGATTATCACTGCATAGCAACCCCTTGATAACGAAATAGAGCACCCTAGAAAGTTCTCACCCTAGCAGCACCTAGGTAACCTCATAGCACCACATTGGTGAGTTCTGCATGGGCTCCTGCTTACATTTTCTTTATGAAGTCAGTCTAGTTGCATTAGGATCATGTTGGATGGACAGGGTTCCAGTCTTTCGGATTACACCTGGTCTTGATACAGCCCACCACCCCTGCTGCTCACACACACACACACTGCTGCCTGTCATGCATGCGTGCATGTGTGTGTGTGCGTTTAGATCTCTGGTTCCCAGAGTTCCAGAGTTAAAGTTTTTGAGTATTGTATTTCTGTCTGCTCTGTTCTGTATGAATGGAGTCTTTCACTGAGCTTTTAAACGGACGCCATGTTTGGGCTTTGCTAAGGCTTTGTTGTGATTAATTGAGGGGGGGTCAATGTGTGTGTCTGTGTGTGTGTCTGGCACCCCACCGACGGCTTGAAGTTCCCCTGGGCTGTCATGAAGCTCACACATGTGCACACACTTCCTCTAGAATAACATTCCCTACATACCTGTGCTAGAGGTTCTAACTCTGTGTTAGCATGACTAGAGCACCCCAGTGCATCATGTGTGTTTTTGCAGCGAAAAGCCACAGATGGACCAGCATCGCTGGTTTTCTTATATTTCTAGGCATTGGGGATTCGAGCAGTGAGAGTTTGTGTTCTCACATCTGGAAACTATAGTCGTCATTGCGCTGTCTGCTGATCCCAGAGAAAAAGAGGGAAAAAAGAGCGGGGGAAAAAAGGAAAAATGTCTTCCAGATGTTTTCTTCCCTCCCCTCGCTGTGGAACAGCAGAGGAATAAAATACTGTTTCATTAAGACAGAAGAAAAATACACGTTCCTCACACAGAATCGAGTGAGATGGAGGGTCGCAAAACGTGGTCCGAATTGACTTCAATCACAAAACTGCTGTTTAAGCAGTTGTGCCCATGTAGCCCCACTGACCTGACCCGTTTATGCATGCATATCTGTTTATTTGTGTGTTTATGCATGTGTGAGATGGAAAGAGAGGGTGGGATGCGTCCATCTGTTTTTTGCTTTAGTGTATTTGAAGTGTTTTTCTTACGCTGTAAACAATCTCAAAAAGAATTTGTCATTCTGTTAACACGTTCTGAATGAAAGAAGTATTTTGGGTTATGAGATTTCATCGCTGAAGGTCGGTGAGTGAGAGGCGTTCCTGACCGATGAGTTACACTGCAAACAATCATGATCTGCATGAGAATTATCAAACATCTTTAAGAATCTAAAAAGCCCTATCAAATAAATTCATATAAAAAAGTAAAAATAATTCATTGATTAATAATTGATAAATAAATAAATCATTGTAATTACTATATTAATCTATAATTAATTAGCAAGCATGTATATATGTAAATTGATTTAAAAAATAAAAACAATAATTACAAATTATTTAAGATTGTATTAATTGTACATAATTCAATGTTGCAATAATACTGCAATATAATTATTATATATAAATATAAAAATTATATATATATATATAAAATATAATATATATTAAATATTAAAATATTTTTAGGTAGCAAATAGGGATTAATAACAGAATAATTCTGAGATGGTTTTCCACATATCATTGTTGAAAATGATATGATCTCTGTTGATCTCTGATAAGCTTTGTTGCATTGGAAAAAGCTTGTGAAACTCGTCACCTCAAATCATTAGTAAAAATGAGTGACTTCCTGTCGCTTTGCCCCTATCTGTCTATATGAACGTCACTTAACTGAGATGCTTGTCCTTGCGTGTGTATTTTGTGTTTGTGTGTGTGTGGTGGCCTCTGTTGTGCCATGTAAGAACCCAATGTCTCACAAGCCACATTCATGACCCTGAAACAGGGAAATATGGGATTGCTTTTGGGTTTATGACCAACACACACAGCTCTCTCTAGCTTTTATTGGGTTTTATTTGAGTGACTGTTGATGTATCTGTCCATCTCCGGGAAAGAAGAGACTTTTTGTGTGACAAAACCTTCATTCATGTGCCTGAGAAATGCCACAGCTGTTCACGCCATTACAAAACATCAAATGTCTGCATCCTTCATGCAAATAATGACCCACAATTAGGCAAGTCTTTTGTTTGTTTGCTAAAACGTACCGTGATAAGCATAGTTTCTGCTAAAATAGCATAGTTTCCTTACTATCAATATTGCAAGATTAGGGATCTCTTTCAAACATTGTTTATTGTTTTGCGTGTTTTCTTTTTTATTTAACAGTAGTCACAAATTTACCACAATTATAGAAACAATAACTGTAGTAATTATGGTATTTTGGTGGAAACTATGAGTGCTGTGGTAGATATTTGTCAGGGCCAGTACACATGAGCTTTCAAAGCCTCTTTGAGCTTTCATAAGGTTTTCATTATCCTGTGGATGAGGAATCACTGGAGGGCAGCAGTTGGTCCTGTAATGCTTCATTTAGCAGTATGCTAAAGGTCACGTGTGTCTGTGTGTTTTTACAATGCTTTGAGATACTGTACATATCAAACAGCCAGACACACATTTCCAGATGATTTAATTTGATTTTACATGTTAGAGATGTCCATAAGATGAACCAGATTTAATTATTACTAGGCATGACCGTTATATATGTACCGTTTTCATTTAATTTATTATGTAATTATTTATTTTAGATTTTTTTTTTTGCTGTCACTTAGTGCAACACTTAAAATTATGCATCGCACCTAATGCACATAAAATGCACAGAGACTGTATCAAGCAAGTTTTTGCTATGCATCCAGTACAAAACAGTGCAGTGACATCATCAGCTCCCTTATGACCCTGCACACCTGGTATAGGTTCATGCAAATGAACGGTTTTGTGTTCTGTCAATACCTGCAGGTTTTTGTGGGTTACTGATATGTGGAGTGGGTAATGAGTGATTAATAATGTTTTGTGGGTTATGAGATGTTTAGGGAACCCTGCAGGTCCAGACATGCGAGAAGAAGTTTAGGATTCTGGAGTGGTGCGCGGAAAGCTGACATTCCTTCCACTGGCCTCATACTGAGAATATAAAATAGTCTCTCTCTCTCTCTCTCTCTCTCTCTCTCTGCAGTAGCACATTATGAACTGGCCACAAAAACCACAGAAACGTTCGGCTCTCTCCAGAAAGAATTAAACACACACACTTCACTCACGCTTGAGTGCAGGACAGAGAGGCTTTTGTTCCAGAGTTGTTATAATCTATACTATATGTCGTGTCGTATGTGACTGAAGCCGTGTTAATGAAACTGTGATGATGTCTTTTGATGAGCTGTTTTATGATTTAATATTTTTCCAGCATTCGTGATTTTGGGTTTGTGGTGCAGAAATAACTGCAAGAGAATATAAACATAAAAGATGATTTGATTTAATTTGATTTAAATGAAAAATGTAAGAAATATAAAACTTTTTGTATGTTACCCTGGTTATACCATGGTGCTTTTTGCACATGCCAGTCTGGTAATAGTTATTTTTGTAAATGATACCAAGTGCTTTTTAGATGTAGTATGATTAAACCATGTTTTTTTGGACATTTACCATGGGTTTTAAACTTCATACTATAGTAACACTGTGCTTTTACATGTACCATGATTATACCATGCTTTTTGGACATTTACCATGGTAATACCATTTGTTTTGGAAAATGTTATCCTGGTAAGACCTTGTTTTTTTTGTAGAAGATACCATGGTAACCATGTTCTTTTTACATATACCATGATTAAAGCATGCATTTTGCACATTTACTTTGGAAAAACCATGTTTCTGTAATAATATTGTATGTTTTTCAAATGTGCTATGATTATACCATGTTTTTTAGACATTTACTACATTAAAATGTTACCATGAAAATACCATGCTTTGTATGCATGTATATTTTGTTTTGCACATTAACTATATTTTGATGCACGGTACCATGGTAATACTTAAGTTCTTTAAACATGTACTGCGCTCATACCATGTTTACGGAGATCGTTCAAGAGCATAACCTATGTTAAAAAAAGAGTAGTATTTCCATCAGATGCTTTTATTATTCTTTTAATGTGTGTGTGAGAGGTGACTCTGTTTGTACTAAATGTGTGTTTGATTTCACGTTAAGGGATGCACCCTGCTTTCTTCTAAGTGTGCATTTATCCCTGCGTGTGCTGATGAAATCGGATGAATTTGTTCTTGAATTGTGTGTGTGATTGAGTTGTGGTACAGCACCACATGAGTCATGGTTTCCAGCGTCTAATGCACATGCTGAATGCCAGCCAGCCATTCAGCCAGTGAACGTGAGCTGTTCAACACGGAAAAACTTTAAACATGCTCTTTGCTGAAAGAGAAGCTATTTTCACTTTATTAGACAATCAAATCTGATTAAAAGCGTCTAAGTTTGTGTGTGTTGCAAAGGGTTTTTGCTGAATCAGTCGTTCTTGATTGCTGCACTAGTTAGTGGAAACTAATGAACACCACAAAGTCTAACCAAACCACCAAACCGTGCCATTGTGTTGTACTTCAAACAGCTCTCTGAAAGAGAAAGAGAGAGAGACAGAAGAAAATATATATATATATAAAACAAGCCTAACTGTGTGCCGAAAGGCAAGAAGTAATTTTAAGGCACATAAGAAGCTCAAAACACCTGGCCAGTACTTGCATTTTTACCCGTTTGCCCTCTGAACCCTGTCCTCCCTCTCATTACAGCTCTGTCCAGATCAGAGGTCAGCTGGTGGACAGTGACCTCCTGCATGTGTAAAAAGTGAGGTCGTAATATAGAAGGCCATCACCAGCCGTGCACCCACAGGGCACTCCTCCCGTTTGATTGGCTGCTGTTAGTTGAGAAGCTGTCAATCACTCAGATTGACCTATCATTAAACTGTCAGCACAGGCCTGGTAACAGCTTCTCAAAACAACAGGGTAGCAATTCAGGACCATTGCAACCATTCAAACCACCTTTGCAACCACCTATCCATGCCTTAGACACGCATAGCACCCAACAGCAGCCATTCAGAACACCATAGCAACTTTATGGTGCAGAATACACAACCAACAATTTAGCGATGTGCTGACCAGCATTTAAAGTGTGTTAGCAACTATTTACCAATGCCCTGGAAACACCTCAGAAGACCTAGTACTACATGGGAACACACTGACAAACACCCTTAGCAACCACATAGCAACATCCTGGTCAGTACACCTTAACAACATAAAGCAATGCCCTGACAGGTACCCAGAACACTGTAGCAACTACATAGCATCACCCTTTCCAGACTACCTTGGTAACTACATAGCAACGCTCTAGTTACACCTTTTAAGAAAACTTTTAACGTTATCATAGCAACGCCCTGACAAATACCCAAAACACTGTGGCAATTAAATAGCAATGCCCTTTACAGGTCACTTAGTCACTATATAGGAAGTACACCTTAGAAACCTTAATACACCCAAATACTCCATAGCAACCACATAGCAATGCTCCAATAACACCAAGAACACATAACAACACCCTGGCCAATGCATCCTAGCAACCACATAGCAACACCCTGAACACCTAGCAACCACTTAGCAACACATAGCAACCACTTAGCAACACTCAAAACCCCTAGCAACCACAAAAAAACATGTTTTCTCCAGAAAACCTGAGCAGATGTACCACTGACCCTCCAAACAAACACACACACACTTACTCAGTGTCACTCCGGCTTTAAACCAAAATATGTGTTTGATGAGGGATGTGTTTCAGAAACAGTCTTTAAACTGTTGTCTCATGCACATCTCTTTCCCTTTCTCTCTCTCTCTCACTCTCTCTCTCTCTGAAGTCATTGCTTCACAGATCTTACATTTTCCTGAATTGCTTCCAAACCACTAAAATGTGTCAGAATCAAATGCCACTGTAAAGCTGCACCTCGATTAAAAGTGACATCACCGCATGCTTTTTTTATGATTTACACCTTTTTCAGGGTCTGATTAAAAGGCAGATTCTCACGGATTTTAATCAAAGTAGCTGGGTATGCGAGCGGTTTCTCCATCGTGGCGGTGTGATGTGGTTTTGTAGATTAATGCGGCATATGTTTCCGATATACGGAACATTCCAGGCATCCTAGAACACTCTAAACCCGTCTCGCTTCAGAATCCGTTCCACAGAACCACTGTAACCATTAGACGCTTCACTCGCTCCAGATGTGCTTTAGATATGCACCGTGAGGTTTGGTGAAGCAGCTCATGCTTTTGAGTCTGGGTGAGAATGTTGCATTCTATCTATCTATCTATCTATCTATCTATCTATCTATCTATCTATCTATCTATCTATCTACTGTATCTATCTATCTATCTATCTATCTATATATCTTTATATCTATCTATATTAAATAAAAAGAAAGCAAGAATCAATGGAGAAAATATTTAATAATTTAATAAAACACTAGATTTTCATATTGGTTCCTTAAATAAAATTAGTAAGTCAATCTAAAAACTTCCGAATCATATCTCTATAGTTATCTGTCCCATCAGTATTGGATTGAGATGAGCAACAATAATATTTGACTCACTGAAATCTGTATAAAGCCAATTCCCAACAAAAGCTCAAACAGCCTAAACCAGAAATACATTTTTATATGTATAATATCTGTTGCATTTATTTGAATGTGGCATGGTTGTTGGTGCCAGATGGACTCAATGCTCATATGAGTATTTCAGAAAATGCTGATCTACTGGGATTTTCTCACATAACCATCTCTAGAGGCAGTGAAAATGCCTTGTTGATGCCAGTGGTCACAGAAGAATAACCAGATTAGTTTAAGATGATAGAAAGGCAACAGTGACAGTAAGATATACAGAAGAGTGTCTCGTTACAGACAACATGACCATGTCGAGCAGAAAAACAGAAAATGGAGGCTATAATATATGTCTCACCAAAATTGGACAATATAAGATTGGAAAAATGTTACCTGGTCTGATAAATCTCGGTTTCTGCTGCAACACTGAGATGGTAGAGTCAGAATTTGGCATAAACAACATAAAAGCATTCATCATGTGCATTAATGGTTTAGGCTGGTGATGAAGTGGGGGATATTTTTTTTTGGCATACTTTTTCGGCAACCACAGCTGCTAGTTTTTACCGTATATATTACAGGTT
>JAUCMU010000007.1:2345023-2355041 GCA_032275025.1 Enteromius treurensis | reverse complement strand
CTCTGGCGAGTTCCCATATGTAACGTCTCCGTTCCCTCCTTCAGGGAACGTGGGTTACGATAATAACCTAGACGTTTGTAAGTCTGATAAGTTAAAAAAGTAAAAAAAGTTTCTCATGATATCTTTGGCAACAGGCGATTGAAATGAGGAATGCAGTTGTTATTGTTTTGGGGTTTTTGATGCAACAGCATGTTATGAGGGAACATCTATGCAAGCATAAATATTTTGAAGCTACTCATTAAAAGTATTTTTTGTTTAAAATGAAGCTACAGTAATTGCTGTAATTGCTGACATTCTGACAAATTTTGATTCAGTTGAACCTGTTGAACCTGGTTGAACCAACATTTTGCTGCATAATAAATCACTTCTGCTGTTGTGGTTTGATTTATTTTTTAGATGACGTTGTTTTTGTAACCTCATGTGACAGATGAGTATTGTCAGTATTTTGACTGAATGGTCTGATGGTCATTAAAAGCAGTTGACCCCTAATTGAACTTTGCCTTTTTTACTTTATATTTGCTTGTGCTGCATTGTACATGTACATGCCTTTTTCCAACGCTTCAGGACTGATAAAGAAGAGCAAGTTTCATCCCCTTAACAGATCAGCTTAAATGCCAGGCAGTCCAGCTAAGATATCATTTTAGTATTTTGATTGAATCATACTGAATCATACTTTTCTTTTTTTATTATTCTAAAATCAATCATTCCATCTCCACACCGAACTGAGGTAAAATAATAATAATAATAACAATAATAATAATAATCTCTAGAACTGTATTTCTAATGGTTGGTTACTAACACGTATTTCATTCATAGATCACAGTTCCATTTTTGTTTTGTTTGTTTTTTTTAATACACAGAGTGAAGATATGAACATCTCCAGTGAGATCTTCACCACTGATCGATTTAATTTTTCAGACAACTTTTACAACACCACCAAGAAGGACACTGTTTTTGTAGTGACAGCAGTGAATATCATTATCATTATTTTGGGTTTTCCTATCAACTCCTATGGGATCTGGCTTATAGTAACAGGAAAAGGGAATGGACTTGCAGCAGAGTTCTTCAGTCTCAACCTTGCTGCCTGTGAGATGCTCTTCTGTATGGAATCTCTTGTTAATCTTATCAACTATAAATATAAACATGATTGGATAGCTGCATTATTTTTGAATTCACTAGGCATCACTGCTCGTCCTCTGTTTCAGTGTCTGATTTATGTTGAGCGTTACCTGGCAGTGGTTCATCCTGTAGCCTTTCTGAAGTACAAACCTCTCAGATATAGAGTGATCTGTTCTGTTATTGTTTGGCTGTATAGTTTTTTCTCCGGTGTGACCTGTATCATGACTGGGTTTTTATTCCTATCTGAATTGTACAGTATTTTCATCATGGCACACTTCTCCCTCTTCTTCTCCATTCAGTTATTTTGTCTTGTGGCGGTTCTCAGAGCTCTGAAGCAGTTTGGACCAGGTGAGAGAAAGAGAGTGGAAGAAAACCAGACAAAGAGAAAAGCATTTCTAATCAGTCTTTTAACTACTGTGGCAATGCTAATTATCTTGTTTTCCCATTTCCTTTTGAACATTCTTTCAAGTTTACTGCATAATGGAAAAACCTTGAAGTATATTGGCGTTTTCTTTTTGGTTTTGGCTGGTTTGGTGCAGCCTCTTCTGTTTCTTTACCGAGTAGGGAAACTGCCATCCATTAAATGTAAATAATTTATTTATTATTATTATTATTTTAATGTAGTGTTTATTATATTAACTACAATTAGTAGCACTCATGAACAAATTATGCAAATCTGAGGCAAGAAATGTCTCACTCTTTTTGTTGATATTTGTATTTATTGTACAGTAGGAGGTCTAGGTTTAGATGTAGAGCTATATATATATATATATATATATATATATACATATCAACTGATAAAACTGGTGGAGAACATATAATGAATAACAGTTTTAAACAATGTTTAACATCATAACCCTCAGAGTCCAAATCCAGACAATACGTTTCTGTCGGGTCTAAAGATCAGTTAAGGTTTGAAAAATATCTAGTGTGTCCCAGGATACCCGTTTTACACAAATTTGTATGATTATTTAGGGTCTTAATAACATGTCTTCAACATGGTTAAAATTCCTTAATTTTTGTGTAAAACAACACACTTTTAGCTTTAACAGAAACAGATCTGGTAACATTTACCTGTTTTGGTGCATGTCTTTTTAAATGATAAAAAGCAAGTATATTTCATATCATGTTTGATTTTTTAAATTATGTACAAAATGACTAAATAAAAAAAACCTGCTCTATAGGTTGTTTGTGCAAGTACCTTATTGCAACCTATATTTACATTTTATAGGTAAGCATCCTCTAGCGAGTGTAAAAATAAGGACAGTGTTGTATTGCAACTGTAATTATCAGTTTTGTTTGAATGCAGTGTGTAGAGTTTTCACAATGATCTCAGGTTAAATAACATATTTTAGTAGGTTTCATTTGTACAAATGACCACACTAACTCACCTCTAAACCTACCCGTTACAAAAATCTCTGGGTTCGAACCCATGGTCACGTCTTGTCTTATAACACATCGCTATACAAATTGAGCAACACCAACCCTGAAACACATGGCAGATAAAATAGTACAAAACATTAATATGCAAAAGCCCCATTGCCAATGGGGGCACAATTGTAGTATATGCTCTGATGGGTCATATTTCACCACTAATGTACAAACGACCTATACAGGCATATTAGTTGGAGCACTGGTTGAAAGGCAGAATGTCGAGCTGTAAGTGACTATAGACTACTTTTTTTTCTTTCTTATGTTATTTATTTTAAGTTTGACTCATAATGTACCATCTTTACAGATGACCTGACTAATGTCACTCATTTTGACCAAATATTTTGATATATTAATAAAAATAGAATTTTATAATTATTTACTTAGAGTAATTTTAATAGTGTTGTTCTTGTGGACTTACAGTTGTATCTCTCATTTATAGATCATGGTATTTTGACTGCACACAGTAAAGAGATGAACATCTCCAGTGAGATCTTCCCCACTGACGGATCTAATTTCTCTCATTACTTATTTTTTAATGTTACCGAGGTGGAGATTGGTTATGTAATGATGTCAGTGGTACAGATGATCAGCGTACTGGTGGGCTTTCCTATCAACTCCTGTGTGATTTGGCTAATAGTAACAGGAACCGAAAATGGACTTGCGGCAGATTTCTTCAGTCTTAACCTCCCCATCTCCGAGATTTTCTTTAGTATCGAATCTCTTTTAGCTTTTTTCAGCACTGCATGTAAAGATCTCTGGAAAGCTGTGATTTTTTTAGATGGACACGCCATCACTGGTCATTCTTTGTTTCAGTGTCTGATCTGTGTTGAGCGTTACCTGGCAGTGGTTCATCCTGTAACCTTTCTGAAGTTCAGACCTCTCAGATATAGAGTGATCTGTTCTGCTATTGTCTGGGCAGCAAGTTTCCTCTCCTGTGCGATCAATATGATACCATTTTTCTTTTCTCTGACTGATTTAACTTATTTTTTTATCTTGGTACAGTTCTCCCTTTTCCTCTTCATCCAATTGTTTTGTCTTGTGACTGTTCTCAGAGCTCTGAAGCAGTCAGGACCAGGAGAGAGAGGGAGAGAAAGAAATGAGGAAAGCCACACAAAGAGAAGAGCATTTCGTCTCATTCTAATAATTGTTGTGATGATGTTTCTCTTCTATGTTCCTTATGTTATTTTGTTATCTCCAGATCGGATTTCAGCAAATAATACTGCTTTTCTTTTGGCTATTAGTTATTCTTCAGTGTTTCTTACTGTATTTATCATTATTAAGTCCTTAGTTATTTTGTCAGTCTAGCTCCAATATTATTTGCTGATTAAATAACTAATCTTAAAATAGTACTTACTACAGTAGATATTCTAGCTACAGGAACTGTTTTTCAAATTTAGGACCCATGTAAGCTTAGAAAGAAATAACTATTATGGTGTTAAAATACAATCATTCATTAATCATTTATTAATTTTGGTATTGCTGTGTTATTTTAATTGTTACACAGTTGTGTTGTAGATGACATTGTTTTTGTAGGCCGGATGGTATAACCCCATGTGATAGATGAGTATATGTTTTCAGTATTTTGAATGAGATTTTGTGAATAGTTGGTTATTAAAATCTATAAAACCTTTTGAGAACGTTCATACAAAACACCTCTAAACACATCCAAATCTTGGTCAGGCCTTGGCTAAATCATAATACCCGACCTTTGAGGCAGAAAATTCTCAGTTAAAACGGAAAATGTCTCCACATCTGTGAGGAACCTGGTTTGGTGAGGGTTCTGTTTTGGGCTATTGCAGAATACAAGATGTGTGTGGCATTCGACATTTTCTAAAATTTGACAAATAAATGAGTTCTGTTATCAGATCCAGATTCTTCCAGCTTTTACTGCTTACTGCTTAATTATGTTTTTCCCAAAAAAAGGCTGCAACCAGTGATGTTATGGCATCTTGTCTGGACTATTGCAACTTCCAGTAACCTATATTATAAATATAGTTTTAACTTTAATGGTTCCAAATGCAAGAGATGATCAAGTTCAAGTAAAACCTCCTCTGAAATCCTTACATTGGCAGACAGTATGTCAGTTTCATAACTGATTCTCAACTTCATAACCAGCTGCTTGTCTATAAATATTTTAGCACCCAGCAACAGTAGTGCACCCAGTCTGCATTACTTCCCCCCAATAATAATAGCACAAATGCAATACTTGAAGAGCAAAAACATCTTAGTTTCAAAAACACTTTTAAAGAGTTTAGGGGACAGACTATTTGCAGTGTGTGGTCCTAAATTATGAAATTTTTAATGCATTTCAAAGTAGATTTTTTGTTGTTTCATATTCTATTTTTGTCTTCATACTGTGCAGCACCTGTCAATGTTCTTTGGAAATCAATGATCTTGAATTTTAACGTTTGTATTACCTGTTTTCTTTTACATATATGTAAAGATTAAGTAATGCATCTTTTTTGTCTGTTTTTTTTTTTTTTTCTTTTTTCTTTTACAACAAATGTAATGTCATTTGTTAAACTGTATTTGCATGCAATTTTGCATTGAATCAGGATTCATGCATG
Source organism: Enteromius treurensis (assembly GCA_032275025.1). NCBI lineage: Eukaryota > Metazoa > Chordata > Actinopteri > Cypriniformes > Cyprinidae > Enteromius > Enteromius treurensis. The sequence goes on along the minus strand of JAUCMU010000007.1, from coordinate 2,349,921 downwards.
ATAAAAAAAAAGGATGTTTTGTTGTATTAAAGGGCTGTTGTGGCCTAATGGATAGGTAATTGGACTTGTAACCCAAAGATTGTGGGTGTGAGTCCTACATCTGGAAGTCAATATGGGAAACCATACCTGGTCACGTTACATTTTTTTTAAACAACTATTGAATAACTTTTATTAATTTTTGTAAACTGTACAATACAAAAGTTAAATTGTATTATTTAAACCAGTTTTTATCGGGTTTACTGTGTACAGTTCCAGAAAGCTCTGGTTTACTAACGCTTGTATCTCATTCTTAGATCACGGTTGTATGCACACTGTGAAGAGATGAACATCTCCAGGGAGATCTCTGCCACCGATGGGTCAAATCATTCTGATTACTTATTTTTCAATAGCACTGAGGAAGTTGTTTTTGCAAAGATTGCAGTGGATATCATTACTGTACTGCTGGGTATTCCTATCAACTCCTACGTGATCTGGCTTATAGTAACAGGAACAGGGAATAGACTTCCAGCAGAGTTTTTCAGTTTGAATCTCGCTGTCTGTGAGATGCTCTTTTGTATGGAATGTATCTTTAATTTAATCAGCTATATAGATGAAAATATTTGGACTGCTGTCGTTTTTATAGATGGAATAGCTTTGACTTGTCGTCCTGTGTTTCAGTGTCTGATGTGTGTTGAGCGTTACCTGGCAGTGGTTCATCCTGTAACCTTTCTGAAGTACAAACCTCTAAGATATAGAGTGATCTGCTCTGTTTTTGAATGGGTGGCAAGTTTTATCTTTGGTGGACTCAGTATTGTGTCTGCGTTCTTGTTCCTGCTTGATTTGTTTTACATTTTCACCATGACATATTTCTCCCTCTTCCTTTCCGTCCAGTTGTTTTGTCTTGTGGCTGTTCTCAGAGCTCTGAAGCAGTCAGGACCAGGAGAGAGAGAAAGAGAAGTGGAAAACCACATGAAGAGAAGAGCGTTTTACATTATTCTAATAACTACTGTTAACATGCTAATTATGTTTTTTTTCCTGTATGATTTTCCTCACTCTTTCTAGTTTGGTGGATAATGGAGAAATATTTATTTATTTTGGGTTTTTATGCTTTGTTTTGGCTGGTTTAGTTTAGCCTCTTCTCTTTCTCTTCCGGGTGAGGAAACTGCCCTTCTTGAAATGACAATTAGTCTGCTAGAATTGTCAAGAATTCTCAGTCAAAAGTAAAAAAAAATCAATTTTCTAGTGTCCAACTACATTTGTTTTTAGGTTAGCTAAAATTAGTAATACTCATATGCAAGCATATTCGGTTGAAATATGATATTGAGGAAACTGTCAATCATGTTTATATAATTTGTCATTATTAAATCTCTATTTAATCTTATACATAGAAATATTCCTTTGAATTAAAAACAAGTCTAGTCTAGTAAAAACAAATTGTTGGGTAACACTTTATTTCGATAGTCCACTTTAGATATTCAACTAACAGTAAGTAACTTTGCAACCACATCTCAATCAGAGTTTTAGTAGACTGCCTGCTTAATATCTTCTAACACTTTATTTTGATGAGTACACAAGATACTACATACTGACTATCAGAAATATTACAAGTATATGTCAACTTATTCTACTACACTAAAGCTACACTAACAGTCTAATCTAAGAGTTAGTAGACTGTATATGTGATATAACAAAATTTAGTTGACATGTAGTTACAAAGTTACTTATAGTTAGTAGAATGTCTAAATGGATTATCGAAATAAAGCATAGCCAATTATTGTGCTACACAAAGCCTGCGAGTATATTCTATATGGTTATCGCATATGCTCGCATTTTATTTATTTATCTTAATTCCAAAGTGGATTTTGGCAGTAGCAAATACTACTATTACTACACACTAGTCTAGGTTTTTTCAGTTTGGTTCTACATTGGTTCTATATAAATGGAAATAGGATTTTGTTAATGTATGCACAGTAATTCATTGAAAAAGTAAGCCGCACCTAAATATTTAGCTTAAATTAAGCTTCACTCTGTAGTGGCTATAGCTTATTTGGGGCTTATATTTTTGGATCTTATATTTCCCTTATATTTCCCATAATATATTATACCTCCCATGCTGTTTTTGATTGATTACATTATTTTTGTAATGGCATGTTATACTGTAGACGAGTATTTGTTTTTAGTATTTTGAATGAATTAGTTTGTAGATAGATGGTTATTAAAAGCAGGTGATCAGTGAATTACTTTTGTGAATTTTGTCTTTTTTTAGTAATATTTAAAGTACTACTTGTTAAATTGTACTTGTGTATAGAGATGAACCCGTTAATTTTTTGATTATCTTCTCAAGATAACACAGAACATTGCAGACTACAAAGTATCGCACCAACACATAAGAACATTGCTATTAATTTAAAGTTGACAAAAGTTTTATACCAATTATGTGACTTAGAACATATAAAAGTATTTGCAAATATATACAACCCTTAGGCCTCGTTTACACTGCAGGTCTTGATGCTCAATTCTGATTTGTTGTCTATATTTGTTTTTGGGGTTTTTTGTCCGTTTACATGTGTTTTTAATTGTGACCCATATCTGATCTGATGTGTTTACACGTGCCATACGATCTGAAGCATTGCGCATGCGTTGTTGTCATTTACTGACTCCACACGTGCTTATTCTTTAGAATAATAGCGTACGTGACCAGTGTTGACCAATGAGTCACAAATCACAATTAGCGAATTATAGAAATTAGTTATTTTTATTTCCACATTCACCGTTGATGATTTGTTGTTTATCTAAGAAAAGAATGTCTGACTTGCAGCAATTTGAGGTTGAGTAAGCAAATATTATGATAAAGGTTACCCTGTTATTTTATTTATAAGTTAACAAGTAGAAAGAAACAATCATTACATTTACCTTTTTACATCTAAAAAAAACATTCATGTCTAAAACAACAACAAATAATCAAATATAAAAATCACTTCAGTGTGTTCATTACAAATAAACTGATTAGTAAAACTACAAAAGCAGTTCAGTGAAGTGCAGCGAGTGATTTCTTCTCTTTTATTGTTAGATTAACAAATAGGCTTTTCGCACGTATCATACAGTAAATCAGATAGTTTTCCCAATCAGCTCCACAAGCTCAATTAAGACAGAACAGATGCTGCAAAAAAACGAGTGAGGTCGTACAAATTTGTACGAATTAGCCACCTTGTAAAATATGTACGAATTGCCGTGAGATCAAGTTGGTTTTACTAGTTTTTATCAGGTTTACTCTGTACATATACATTTATATATATGCATATATATTAAATGCTTATTTTGTTTTGTTTAAACAGTTAACTTAATGGCGATTTGCTAAAATCGAGTTTCAGGAGGAGCACGCACGAACGATCGCAGCTGCTCCCAATCTCATCATAATTCGATCACCCGCTAATCATTCTCCTCCGCCTTAAAGACCGCTCACGTCCACTCCTTAGTTTCCGTGTTTTTTGTCTCAGACCTGTTTCTCAGCGAGCCTTGCAGCACCGCAGTTTGTTCACTGCCGCTTAAACCTCACTTGCTTCCTGCTTCAGCCAAACGCTCTTGAGCCTTCTAGCTGCTATATCTCTTGCAGCCCTAAGCCTAGCTCTCGTATCTAACGTTAATGTGTTACCGGCAGTGCTCTGCTTCTTAACGCCATTCAATGCAGCTGTCTAATTTCAAAGTCATTTCTTACGAGGCAACACAACTATAAGTAACTCAAGCCGCCCTTCCAAGGCTCGGGGACGCTCGGGCATCCTTGCTGCATTCATCGAGGTGAAGGGATCCAGCGATACCTGAAGTTGACCCGTGGTAGGCAATCAATAGTGCTCGTATTTAGCCCAGTGTTATGCTGCTGCACTGTTATCATTTTCAAGCGCAAAGTTCGCTGCTCTCTCATTAAAGCGTTAAAGACATTTCATTAAAAGTATTTAAACATTTAAACAAACCTTTGCCTGATTGTAATCAAATTTACTCAAGATTGTAACGACTTTAGCATGATTTGGGCTTAATTTGCAGGCAAATAACACTCTGAAGCAACATATCTATTCTAACCTAATGCTCTGCTCCTCTCAGCCGCGGTAGGAACAGACACTGAGAGAGACGTGCTCTCGCTGAGAAACAGGAGCTTGCGCCCTATATTATTACGCTATTAGTGACTCGCCGAGGTTCACTTAAGCTGTGATTTCGGGCTGATCACATTTATATGGGAATCGTTGAGCGCTATTTTGCCTAGTTTGTCCTTTAAATAATTTAAGGCCAGTCAACTCGAAGTTAATCAACGAATTTCTGCGTGCTTTCGTGTCCATCGTGATCTAAAGCATAGGGTTATATACGCAAAGCCTCGTCGAGTACTCGTGCGCCGCTCGCGTGCGTACAGTTTATATCTCGCACGCGTAGAGGCATGGACGCGTGCTAGTGTGTGTGCGCACGTTCATGCGCATGGGTGTTCGTTAATGTTTTATGCACAGTCTATGTGCGTATGTGGGTGCGTGTAATGTGTGTGTGCGTTGCGTGTGTATACGGATGCATGTGCGTATTTGTGGGTATGTATGTGAGTACGTGTGTATTATGCATGTATGGGTGTACGCATGTGTGTATGCGCGTATATACGTACGCTTGCGTATATGTAGGTATTATGTACTCGTGTGTGTGCGTGCGTGCGTGTATGTTGTGTTTTATATGTATTTCGCCTCTGCACACGCCGCATTTTAGGGCATGCCAGTCTGGAATTAAAAGATAATAGCAGTACCTGATGTTCAATATAGTGCAACTTAATGTTTGGCTGGCTAGAAGGCTTATGCTCTTTTTACAAACTATAACATTGATATTAGCATATTGTTCTTCTGCCCAATACCTTTTATTCTTACGTAGTAATTTGAAGCAACAGGCTTTCCAGT
>JAUCMU010000007.1:2252721-2301590 GCA_032275025.1 Enteromius treurensis | reverse complement strand
AAAGAAAAATCGCGCACACTTTTTATTTTCCTTATTTTGCAAAAGCACACACTTTTGTTGTTACTGAGAGTGAACTTAAAAAAAAGTAGACATTTAACAGATTCGAATGGTATATAATACTTACCTGTGTGACCAAAATCAACAGAGTTGTATTAGTGTCTTTTACACTGAAAAGAAAAAAAAAACCAAATCACGCAGGCGTGACGCCCTGACCCCAGAGGGATAACCGATACTGATGTACAAGCACTGAACACTGATTGTAAGCCTAAACTTCACAAAAACTATAAACTGTTTTTTCAAATCTGATTGGCTAATCACAATGTTGTCCCAAGGTCAACAAAGATGTTGACTCAGGGACACGCCGAACTCAACAAAGGTTCTGCAAGGGGAAGGGCTATGAAGATTTTTTGGGATCAGATCGTTTTGTGTACATTTAAGATTGTATACATGCCTTTTTATTGAAGAACTATGTTCATAAAGTTGTAAAGTTAATTGATTGTTCTGTTCGCATGATCAGTTCTTTAATAATATAAAACACTCAATAAAGCATTGCAGGTATATTTAAACTTGGCATTCCCTTATAATATTTGCATATGTTTGCCTTTGCATTCATGGCATTGAGTGTTGTGGGAACTTCAGTCAGAGCTGCTCTTCATCTTATAAAGCAGAGTCAGAAGATTTGATTATCAAAATTCAGGTACTAACTTTTTTGATTAATATCTAATATTTTCAATAATGACTAATGTCTGAATTAAGTACTTTATAACAACGTGTTAATAGCAGAATTCTGAAATTATATTTTTAGTTGCTTTCCAGAAGTCAGATTACAATGCTGATCACAGGTACAGTTTGAAGTCACTAAAACGGAAAAATAAAAAAAGAAATAGATTAACTCGCTCTGCAGTGAATGGGTACTGTCAGAATTAGCCCAAATAGCTGATGAAAACATTACAACAATTAATGTCTCTCTATCAGTTAATGTCATGTAAAGCAAAAATCTCCATGTTTATAATTAATGAAAGCAAATTTCTCAAAAAGTTTCTAAATTTGACTAACCGTTTTACAAGGGAGCTTAAATTCGTATAACCGCACTAGTAAGAATTCACACGATTTTTGCCAAATTGTATTTACGATTGTACGTACAAGTACAAAATTGTACAAGTGAGGTCGTACGAATTGGTCCCGAGTCTTACCATAACATTCAGCAACTAACTATGTGAAAATTTGCCTTTATTCATCAAAAATGTACCTGTAAATCAAAGTTTTGTGTAAAAAGGAATAAATGTTGTGGGAATTTTACTGCTTCTAGTTTTCATTTGAACTAATTTGTTTGTATAGGTTGTTCAGTTTTGCAGAAATGTAAGAAGAGGCATATATTTCCAATAAGCCCAAGTTATTGGAGAAAAAAAAAAGTGCTGAACACATTAATCTCCTTGACTGTCCAAATTTATTTTTGTGCAGGTTCAAACGCGATGAACATCTCAATGGAAACTACCTCAACTCTGACATGTAGCATCAGCATCTTGCTAGGAAATAAACTGCTGCCCTATGATGTTGTATTACACGCCATCCAATTCCTGTTCGGTCCTACACACTCCTACATCGTGTGGATCATTGTCACAGGCAGAGGAACAGGAATTGCATCCGAATTTTTCATTCTGAACATCTCAGTTTGTGAGATTTTTTTCTGCCTGCGCTCATTGGCTTCTGCGATGCTTAATACATTTTCATGGCTGTGGGACACTGTGATGTTTTTGTCTGGATTTGCCATTACCGGTCGTTTCTTTCAGTGTCTGATCTGTGTTGAGCGTTACCTGGCAGTGGTTCATCCTGTAACCTTTCTGAAATACAAACCTCTCAAATACAGAGTAGCATGTTCCATTTTAATCTGGATCATGATCGCTTTCTACTGTGTGTTTTCTCTGCTTATACAGGACCATTCCGTTCACATTTTTATATCCTTGTTCATATTGCAGTTCTTAGCCTTTTTGTTCACAAACCTTTTCTGCTGTTTAGCTGTTCTCAGAGCTCTGAAGCAGTCAGGACCATGAGAGAAAGGGGAAAAGACAGAGGAGGAAAACAGCATGAAGAGAAGAGCATTTCATCTCATTCTTATAACTACTGTGACTTTTTTAATCACATATGTTCCGAGTATATTTGTGGCACTGCAACATATACTGCCAATACAGACAATCCCAGAATTAGATTCATTAAGTTCCACGTGTTTCATGCTGCCTGGTTTTGTGCAACCTTTAATCTATATTCACAAGTTTGGGAAACTGCCCTTCTGTAGGTTCCGGTAGTTGCATAACCCATTTATTAACATACTATTTTAAAAACACTGCACAAAATGTGGCTGGTGGGTAACAGATGTCACAACATGTAATGTTCACTGTTCTATTCAGTAAAACAAATGCCCTGTGTTCTGATTTCCATGCTGTCAATCTCTCTCGAAATAGTGTGAAAATGTTTGTGAACAGACATGTATGGATAGTAACACAAATGTTATACTGAGCAATATAACTATTTGATTGATATATTCGAAATATATAAAGACCAAAAATATCCTGCTTTTATCGGGTAAATTGAAAATATAAGTATGTTTTAGATGCTTATTTAACCCTCAAAAATTGTAAAAATAAAAGTTTTGCTTCTCCCATACTTTTTGTTTGCTTGTGGTTTTACATTTTCATGACAATGATTTGTACTTCTGTGCTAACAATTACTCAGTTTGAATGTCAAGAAAGAATATATTTATTTAAAAATAAACAATATGTCAATAATATGTTGTTGTTTTTTTTAGAAAGAAACATTTTAAACTTGCACATGCTTGAAGTAGGAACAAGGAGTTGAACATATGAATACAGAGACAAGAGATAGAGTATGATGAAATCATTACCTTCCTCAAGTATTTTTAAATAAGAACATGTGAGAATCTATGGTTAACTAATGATTAACTATTTGTTATGTTAATAGTCATAAATCACCATATGCATATTCAAATTAGCATAGAAAAAAAAATTACATACAACATATCCAGCCAGCGTTGAAGATTGTGAGCGAGAACTGCACTGATCACTGATGCACTGAAGACAGCCAGACATTGACATTTCTGTTGAGAGTGGAGATTTGACTTAATATTTTGGTAACCAATTTTTTTTCTTCAAAATGTTATATTTATAGATATACCATTTACAAAAAAACATAATATAACTAAACCGTGCAATCTAAATGGTCAGTTTACATACCTTAAAATCTAATCTGATATGAAATCTAGAGATGTATGTGTAAAAAAAAATAGAGCATAAAATACGTTCTAATTGATTAAAACGATATCAGATGCTGTCTTAAGCTTTTGTTTTCATGCTAAATTACCAAAATGATCAACTTGTTTGATATTGTAGCTTGATATTTTGTTTTGATTCTAATCCTTATTTTTGTTCAGGTTGAATCAGCTGTATGATGAACATCTCAGATGAAACTGCCATATCCCCAACAAATGAAACATGTAACATAACCTATTTGTCCAGATATTATAACAATGAACTATATTATGTTGTACTACATGTCATAAATATCCTGTTTGGTCTTCCCACACACTCCTATATTCTGTGGCTTATTGTCAAAGGGACAGGAAGAGGAATTGCATCTGAATTCTTCAATTTAAATATCTCTGTCTGTGAGATTATGTTATGTCTGCGCTCATTCGGTTCTGTCCTTGCCAATGTATTTCCAAGGATTTGGTACTTTAGAATGTTTTTGACTGGATTCATTACCACTGCCCGTTTCTTTCAGTGTCTGATCTGTGTTGAGCGTTACCTGGCAGTGGTTCATCCTGTAACCTTCCTGAAGTTCAAACTTCTCAGATACAAAGCTGCATGCTCCACTGTTACCTGGATACTGATCATTGCATTTAATGTGTTTTTTCTGGGAAATGCAAACCCATGCAATATACACCTTTCTAAATGCCTGTACCTGGCACAATTCATAGTTTTCCTCGCAATAAACCTGTTCTGCTGTCTAGCTGTTCTCAGAGCTCTGAAGAAGCCTGGACCTGGAGAGAGAGGAAGACACAGAGATGAAGAAAATCACAAAAAGAGAAGAGCGTTTCTAATCATTCTAATAACTACCGTGACTTTAGTAATCACTTACGCTCACAATACAATCACAGCAATACAGTATATTCTATCAATAACTGCCAGTCATGAACTTGATTTACTGAGTCTTACATGTTTCTTTCTGGCTGGTTTTGTGGAACCTCTTCTCTTCATTCACAGGGCTGGCAAACTGCCTTTCTGTAGGTCTCTATAGCTGAGTAAATGTGTCACTGTTTGTATGTTGTTCTTTTAAATCTTACCATATGAGCCATCACATCATATTTATGAACAAAAGTTATTCTATAAACTGAAATGTTGCTGGCATTATTCAAAAGTATCTTGTAAAATTAAACAGATTTATTTTACAATTATTCCTGTTTGTCCACCAAAATGATGTCTTTCTTCTCTATGTAAACATTCCTTTAACTCAAATAGTGGTGCTAGCAATGATGAATTTGCATTGAGTCATAAAAATGACATACAGCATACCCAGCATTGTATTCTGAACGAGAACTGCACTGATCGCTGGTGCACTGAAGACAGAAGGAAATTTCTGTTGAGGAAGTGAAGAGATTTACTTCGGTACATCGGTAACCAATTTTTTTTATTATCAGATAATTTACTTATTAAATATTTTTAATTATTTTTAAATAATCAGATTGCATACGTTTAGACTAAAAACCGTATCAAATGCTAATTCTAGAGGTGTATATAATATAATGAAATAATATACATTATATGAATCCATCATATCAGATATTGGGTTGAAATATTCATTTTTGTATTTAATAAAAAAATTTATATTGTAAATTGATATTTAGTTTTCAGTCTGATTCTATTCCTTATTTTTGTTCAGGTTAAATCAAACACAGCTGTATGATGAACATCTCAGATGAAACTGCCACATCCCCAACAAATGAAACATGTAACATAACCTTCTTGTCCAGATATTATAACCCTATATCATATGATGCTATACTATATATCATCAGTATCCTGTTTGGTCTTCCTACACACTCCTATATTCTGTGGCTTATTGTCAAAGGGACAGGAAGAGGAATTGCATCTGAATTCTTCAATTTGAATATCTCTGTCTGTGAGATTATGTTATGTCTGCGTTCATTGATAACTCTGCTTGCCAAAGTATTTCCAAGGATTTGGAACGTTAGATTGTTTTTGACTGGATTTAATGCCACTGCCCGTTTCTTTCCGTGTCTGATCTGTGTTGAGCGTTACCTGGCAGTGGTTCATCCTGTAACCTTTCTGAAGTTCAAACCTCTCAGATACAAAGTTGCATGCTCCACTGTTACCTGGATAATGATCATTGTATGTTGTGTGTTTTTTCTGGGACATGTTAACCCATGTGATTTGTATCTTGTTAAATGCCTGTACCTGGTCCACTTCATAGTTTTCCTCGCCATAAACCTGTTCTGCTGTCTAGCTGTTCTCAGAGCTCTGAAGAAGCCTGGACCTGGAGAGAGAGGAAGACAGAGAGAAGACAATCATATAAAAAGAAGAGCATTTTACCTCATTCTAGTAACTACCGTGACTTTAGTAATCACTTACGTTCCCGGTTCAATCATAGGATTACAATATATTATATCAGTACATGTTAACTCTAAACTAGAATCACTGAGTCTTACATGTTACCTTCTGCCTGGTTTTGTGCAACCTCTTCTCTTCATTCACAGCGTTGGCAAACTGTCTTTCTGTAGGTCTCTTTAGCTGATCTAACCTTCTTCATTAATAACTCATTTCATTTTTAAAGAATTAAAGAATTTCACAGCACGCACATTATTGGTGTGCTCCAATAAAAACAATTCCCTTGTGCTCTGATTTTTATAAAGCTGACATGAAGATGTCATTTTTGTCATGAAAATAAATGCCTGTATATGTTGTGCATTTAAATGTTATTGTAAGACCTATGAAATCATATTTAGAAATAAAAGTTACCCTATGAAAGCAAAACAGTACTGATGTTATTCAATATTTTGCAAAATTTTGATTTTTTTTCCCCTTACCTCTGCTGAACACGAAGTTTTGCACCAAATGACGTATTGCTGCTCTATGTAAACATTCCTGTAGCTCAGATATGGTGCTAGCAATACTAAATTTGCATTGCATAATAAAACTGACATATAACATATCCAGCGTTGTAGATTGTGAGTGAGAACTGCACTGATCACTGATGCACTGAAGACAGCCAGACATTTCTGTTGAGGAAGTGAAGGGATTTGACTTTATATTCATATATCGGTAACCAATTATTTTATCATCATATAATTTACTTCCAAAATAGTCATTTTTGTCTTGAATTTAAAATTTTATACATTTTTTTGTTTTGTTTCATATTGTACATCGATATTTTGTTTTATGTCTGATTCTATTCCTTATTTTTGTTCAGGTTCAGCTGTATGATGAACATCTCTGATGAAACTGCCATATCCCCAACAAATGAAACATGTAACATAACCTACTTGTCCAGATATTATAACAGTATACCATATGATACACTATATATTATCAGTTTCCTGTTTGGTCTTCCTACACACTCCTATATTCTGTGGCTTATTGTTAAAGGGAGAGGAAAAGGAATTGCATCTGAATTCTTCAATTTGAATATCTCTATCTGTGAGATTATGTTATGTTTGCGTTCATTGATAACTCTGCTTGCCGAAGTATTTCCAAGGCTTTGGTACTTCAGATTGTTTTTGACTGGATTCATCTCCACTGCCCGTTTCTTTCAGTGTCTTATGTGTGTTGAGCGTTACCTGGCAGTGGTTCATCCTGTAACCTTCCTGAAGTTCAAACATATCAGATATAGAGTAATCTGCTGCACTGTTACCTGGATAATGATCATTGCATGCAATGTGTTTTCAATGGAACTTGTACATCCATGTAACATACGTCTTGTTAAATGCCTGTACCTGGCACACTTCAAAGTTTTCCTCGCCATAAACCTGTTCTGTGGTCTAGCTGTTCTCAGAGCTCTGAAGAAGCCTGGACCTGGAGAAAGAGGGAGAGAAAGAGATGAAGAAAACCACATAAAGAGAAGAGCATTTCTAATCATTCTAATAACTACTGTGACTTTAGTAATTACTTACGCTCCCAGTTCAATCACAGCATTACAATATATTCTATCAATACCTGCTAGCCCTGAACTAGAATCACTGAGTCTTACATGTTTCTTTCTGACTGGTTTTGTGCAGCCTCTTCTCTTCATTCACAGGGCTGGCAAACTGCCTGGTCTCCAACTCTTTTCATGAATAACTCGAATTTTTAAGAATTAAAGAATGTTCAATGTTTGTGTACTCCAATTAAACAAATTGCCCTGTGCTCTGATGTTCATAAATCTGTCATGTAATCTGTGTTCTCAGTATGACATTCATCAATACATCTTATGAAAATGTGTTGGTGTGTACTTGTATATTGTCCTTTTAAATGTTACTGTAAGACTCTTCATATCATATTTACAAATAAAATTCACCCTCTAAAACATTACTGTCATCATTCAATAGTATCTCGCAAAATTAAATGTTAGATTAATTTTATAAATTGTGCTGAACATTACATTGCCAGCAAAAATTATGTATTACTATTCTATGTAAAGCATCAACTCATACAGTAAAGCATGGTGCCAGCATGCCAAATTTGCATAGAATAATAAAACTAGCACACAGCATACGCAGCTTCATAGATTCTGAGGCAGTTCTAGTCCCTGATGCACATTTTTGTTGAGAGTGGAAAGATTTGATTATCAATATTCCAGTAACCAATTATTTATTTATATATTTTTTTTATTTATTCAAAATTGGATTTTTAGAATCACAACATTTACAATATGATTTGATAACATTGTGACATACAGTCAGATCTTGAGACTTAAAATACTAGATCTGCCAACGTTGTACTTGTTAATATTAAACAATATACTTTTCATTATATTTGGTATACACATGTAACACCACTCACATAATACTTTAATATATTTTGATTACAGAAACCTTATAATCTAAGCTGAGTCTAGATAGCAGCTTTAAACATTTATTTTCGTAATTTTGTTTATTACATTAAATGTTTGTAAAATTTCTAGATTTTTACACCAAACACCAAATCTAAGAATTAAAAAGGTAATTACGACTTTTTATGTCACAATACTCACTTTTTTCTCACAATTATGTTTTTGCAACTTCATAGTTTTCCTCGACATAAACCTGTTCTGCAGTCTAGCTGTTCTCAGAGCTCTGAAGATACCTGGACCTGGAGAAAGAGGGAGAGAGAGAGATTAAAAAATGTCACACAAAGAGCAAAGAGTTCTACCTTATTCTAATAACTCCAGTGACTTGGTGTGTAAATGTCTGTATATGTTGTGCATTTAAATGTTATTGTAGAAGCTATGAAATCACACTTATAAGTACAGGTTACTAAAACCAAAACAGTTCTGATGTTATTCAATATTATGTTTTTGGTTTTTTTTTAACATTATTTTGTCCACCAAAATGATGTATTGCTTTTCTATGTAAACATTCCTGTAGCTCAAATAGTGCTGATAATGATGAATTTGCACTGAATAATAAAACTGACGTACAACATATCCAGCGTTGTAGATTGTGAGTGAAAACTGCACTGATGCACTGATGACAGCCGGACATTTCTGTTGAGGAAGTAAAAAGATTTGACTATTAATATTTTAGTAACCAATTATTTTATTATCATATAATTTATTATCACATCATTAACTTACTGTCATGATTGCCCGCAGAGGGCACCCCATCCAGAACTGCACCATTATCACAGCAACTCATTAATTCCTGGGCTGATTACATAGTCGTTGGGCTTCATATCCCACCCTGCATCACTTATATCCTCTGTTTTGTGATTGTTTTCTGCCTGCCCCAAGTTTTGCATGGATCTTCGACTCTGATTGTGCCTGCCTTCTTTGCTTCTGTCTGCCGTTGACCTACTCAGCCTGTTTGACCATGACTCAAAAAATAAAAGGTCTTCTCTCTCCAGGTCTCTTCATTCGCCTCTTCTCTTCATTCACAGGGCTGGCAAACTGCCTGCTTCATTAATAATTCAATTTTTGTTTAATGTTTGTGTACTCCAATAAAACAAATTGCCGTGTTCTGATTTTCATAAAGTTCTTATGAAGATGTCCCTCTCCTCAGTTTGACGTTCATCAATACATCTATGAAAATGTGTTGGTGTGTACTTGTATATTGTTCTTTTAAATGTTATTGTAAGTGTCTTCCCATTATATTTAAATACAAGTCAGTCTATTAACTAAAACATTACTGTCTTCATTCAATAGTATGTTGCAAAATTAAGCACAGTTCAATTTTATACTATTACTTGTGTTAAACATTGCTTTGCCAATAAAAATGCTGTAAAGCATTTCTGTAGCTCATACAGTAAAGCATGGACCTGCTAACAATGCCAAATTTGCATAAAATAATAAAACTAACATACAGCGTATTCAGCGTTGTACTGTAGATTGTGAGTGAGAACTGCACTGATCACTGATGAACTGAAGACAGAGAGCCATTTCTGTTGAGAGTGGAGAGATTTGACTATTAATATCCTGGTAACCAATTATTTGTATTTTTATTTTATTTTTTCTTCAAAGTTGTATTTTTAGCATTGCAACATTTACAAACAAAATATGATTTGTTGAAATTACAAGATGTATAGTCAGACCTTGAGACTTAATGTAAATTTTATACAATTTACATGACATATATAAGCATAAAACATTATTTGAATAATATTTTTATGTATTTTGATTACAGTGTTGTTAAACTATTAATTGTGACACATCCGAAAATTGTACATATATGTATGAGTGTATTGTGTATATGTATTATTGCATATATAAATTCACACACATAGCATATATCTTGAAAATATTTGCATGTATTCACATGTTTATATTCATATTCATATAAAACAAAAACAGGTGAGAATGTAACATGTAAGTTCTGAGATGCTGAGATTTTTTATTCTGTGACAGAAACTGGCTTCCATTGATTTCTGCAGATTAAAGTCTCATTTCTTTTTTTGTTCAGGTGAATGCAGACACTTATATAATGAACATCTCGAATAAAACTGCCACACTTTCAACAACTGGCACATGTAACATAACTGATTTGTCCAGATATTATAACAGTGCACCCTATGATATTGTACTACATATCACCAGTATCCTGTTTGGTCTTCCTACACACTCCTATATTCTGTGGCTTATTGTCAAAGGGACAGGAAGAGGAATTCTTCAATCTGAATTCTTCAATCTGAATATCTCTATCTGTGAGATTATGTCATGTCTGCGTTCATTCAATTCTGTGCTTGGCATGGTATTTCCAAAGCTCTTGAACGTTATGATGTTTTTGTCAGGATTTATTGTCACTGCACGTTTCTTTCAGTGTCTGATCTGTGTTGAGCGTTACCTGGCAGTGGTTCATCCTGTAACCTTTCTGAAGTTCAAACATCTCAGATACAAGGTTGCATGCTCCACTGTTACCTGGATACTGATTATGGCATGTAATGTGTTTTCTTTGCAACTTTTAGACCCATGTCTTATGCCTGTTTTTAAATGCCTGTACATGGTCCACTTCATAGTTTTTCTCGTCATAAACCTGTTCTGCTGTCTAGCTGTTCTCAGAGCTCTGAAGAAACCTGGACCTGGAGAGAGAGGAAGACAGAGAGATGAAGACAATCACACAAAGAGAAGAGCGTTCTACCTTATTCTAATAACTACCATGACTTTAGTAATCACTTACGCTCCCAGTTCAATCACAGCATTACAATATATTCTATCAATACCTGCTAGCCCTGAACTACAATCGCTGAGTCTTACATGTTTCTTTCTGGCTGGTTTTGTGCAACCTCTTCTCTTCATTCACAGGGCTGGCAAACTGCCTTTCTGTAGGTCTCCATAGCTGATTTAACCTTCTTCAATATATTTTTAATACATGATTTAATAGTTTTCTAACAATTACATAACATTTTGATTGTCTGTGTGCTCCAATAAAAGAAATTGCCCTGTGCTCTGATTTTCATAAGATGTCAGTCTTCTTTGTGTGATATTTGTCAATACATCTCATGAAAATGTGTTGGTGTGTAATGTTGATCAATTAAATGTTATTGTATAAGGGTCATCACATCGTATTTTTATAAATAAAAAGTTACTCTATAATCTGAAATATTACTGATGTTATTAAATATGTTTGCAAAATTAAGAGTTTATTTTTACATCAGTACCCCTGCTGAACATTACATTGCCCACAAAAATTATGCATTGCCATTTTATTTAAAGCATTAGCGCATATAGTAAAGCATGGTGCAAGCAATGGCAAATTTGCATTGAATAATAAAATTGACATACAACATATTCAGTGTTGTAGATTGTGAGTGAGAACTGCACTGATCGCTGATGAAGAGAAAACAGACAGACATTTCTGTTGAGAGTGGAGGAATTTGACTATTAATATTCTGGTAACCAATTATTTTTCTTAATTGTTTTATAAAATAAATAAAATATGATTTGATAAAATTGAGATCTTTAATCAGATTACATATCTTAATATGTGATTATATACTGAATTCATATGTGAATACA
Source organism: Enteromius treurensis (assembly GCA_032275025.1). Taxonomy (NCBI): domain Eukaryota; kingdom Metazoa; phylum Chordata; class Actinopteri; order Cypriniformes; family Cyprinidae; genus Enteromius; species Enteromius treurensis. The sequence continues at coordinate 2,289,875 of JAUCMU010000007.1, read as the reverse complement.
ATATAATAGATTTACATTAGGTATAACATATTGTAACTAACAAAGCCTTAATATTAGATGCTGTGTCAAGATAGATGTTTACAACTTTATTTCTGCAGATTAAAGGCTGATTCTATTCTTTGTATTTGTTCAGGTGAATGTAAAGACAGGTGTATGATGAACGTCTCAAATGAAACTGCTGCACGTCCAACAAATGACTCATGTAATATAATCAATTTGTCCAGATATTATAATTCAACATATGACTTTGCTCTACTTAGTACCAATATCCTGTTTGGTCTTCCTACACACTCCTATATTCTGTGGCTTATTGTCAATGGGACAGGAAAAGGAATTGCATCTGAATTCTTCACTCTAAACATCTCTATCTGTGAGATTATATTATGTCTCCGTTCATTAAATTCTGTTCTTGGCAATCTATTTCCAAAACTCTGGAGCGTTATGATGTTTTTGTCAGGATTCATCACCACTGCCCGTTTCTTTCAGTGTCTGATCTGTGTTGAGCGTTACCTGGCAGTGGTTCATCCTGTAATCTTCCTGAAGTTCAAACTTCTCAGATACAAAGTCGCATGCTCTATTGTTACCTGGATAATGATTATGGCATGTTGTGCATTTTCTCTGCAATTTGTAAATCCATGTTTTATGCACATTTTTAAATGCATGTACATGGCACACTTCTTAGTTTTCCTTGTCATAAACCTGTTCTGCGGTCTAGCTGTTCTCAGAGCTCTGAAGAAGCCTGGACCTGGAGAGAGAGGAAGACAAAGAGATAAAGAAAACCACTTAAAAAGGAAAGCATTTCACATAATTGTAATAACTACTGTGACTCTAGTAATCACTTACGCTCCCAGTTCAATCACAGCATTTCAATATATTCTATCAATACCTGCTAGCCGTATGCTAGAATCCCTGAGTCTTACTTGTTTCTTTCTGGCTGGTTATGTGCAGCCAATTCTATTCATTAAAAGGGCGGGCAAATTGCCTTTCTGTAGGTTTCAATAGCTGATCTAATACTTTCATTGATAACTCATCTTTTGAAGAATTATAAAATTACATAACCAGTTAATAGTTTGTGTATCTGAATAAAAACAATTGCCCTGCGATTTTTATTTTATAAATCTGCCATGTGAGTCTTCTTTGTATGATATTAATCTATGCATCTTATGAAAATGTGTTGATATGATGTGTCATAGATTTTGTAGGATATTTTTTAAATGTATTAAAAGTGTTCCTGTCCAATAAAAAAAAACTGATAAGCACTAGAAAGAGCCAATGGGACAAAATTCATACGACTTCTTCTAAATCGTACATATTTTACGAGTTGCCAATTTGAATGAATTTATGCAAATGACCTAAACCTAACCCCGCCCCTAAACCTACCCATCACAGGGTTTTAGACAAATTATACAAAATTGCACATGTGAGTGAATACGGGAATTTGGCACCTCGTGTGAATACGTACAAATTGGTCGTGAGACTGTCTTGGACAAATCAATGAATTATCTACTCGTACTCGGCAGGGCTTGTCTAAAGGCAGGCGTACACGCGGTGCGATTCTGAACGTCGACTCACGACTGAGTTTATCTTAAAAATTGTACGACGGCAGTCACATACGACACAAATTTACTAAGATTCTACAAACTCTGACTTAAGAATTGTTTCGCGCCATTTGTAAAAATAAAGTCTGAGGATGAACTTGTTTCTTTACGGCAGCTGTGGCTTGTGACGTGCAAAAAAAAACAAAAGAAAACAAAGGACGTGGCAAAGAGAATGGCTAAAAAGCAGAGAAAAGAATGGACTGTCTATTCTTCATTAGCAATTTGTGATAAGCTATTTCTGAATTTCTGTTGCTGGCAATGATGTCTCCGTTCCCTCAGGGAACGAGGGTTACAATACGTAACAGAGACATTTCGCGCCATTCATAAAAATATAGTCCGAGGAAGAAATTGTTTCTTTGCGGCAGCTGTGGCTTGTGACGTGCAAAAAAAGAAAAGAAAACAAAGGACGAAAAAGGTCTTTTTGTATGTGCGGTTGAACGAGATTGCGAGATAAAAATCGTACAACAGCAAAAATCGCACCGTGAACGCCCGCCTTAACTCGTGAAGTGCAATCAAATCCCAACGCTGTTCTTCCTCACAGCTCTAGAGTAGTCTACGCGCCAACGGTCAGTCCTGTGGTGCGACGTCAGTGGAATAGGTACAATTCTCTATGTAATTAATGCTCTAACAATGTAAAAATAACAAAAAATTTTAAAAAAAATTATGCATATGCTATAACTTAGTTACAGCTGTTTGTCGAAACGGCAAGCGAGTGGCTAAAGTGTCAGGAATCGCGTTTGGTTTTTTTTCTTGCATATATTTAGATAAACACCTACTGGTGTGAGATCGCCTCCACAGATGGATCAAATTAATTCAATCACTGCACTGGACATTTATTTTCATGAATACTCGTTAAATGCCATTAGCATACTGTTGGGTTTTCCTAACATCTATGTGATATGGAAGAGTAACAGGGAATGGATTTACAGCAGAGTTCTTCAATCTGAACATCTCCATCTCTGAGATCATCTTCTGTCTGCACTCTCTCATTTGTCTTCTCAAGTATACTTTGGAAATTTCCACCATAGTGTGGTCTATTCTTACAGGAGTAATCATGACCGGTTGTCCTCTGTTTCATTGTCTGATCTGTGTTGAGCGTTACCTGGCAGTCATCCTGTAACCTTTCTGAAGTACAAGCCCCTCAGATATAGAGTGTTTTGCTCGGTTATTTTCCTGGGTGGCGTCTTTTGGCCTTTGTGATTCATTTTATAAGTTGGTGGTTCATCTTCATGGATTTTCACTTACTTGCTGGCTCAACAGATTATCTTTCTCTCCATCCAGTTTTGTTGTCTGGTGTCTGTTCTCAAAGCCTTGAAGCAGTCAGGACCAGGACAGAGAGTGCGAGAAAGAAAGGAAGGAGGCCACATGAAGACAAGAGCATTTAATCTCATTCTAATAACTACTGTGACCACAGTTGTCATGTTTACTTTTTTAAAACAAAATAGTGACATAACCTTTTTAAATACTTATGCTTGTTATTCTGTATCTGGTTCGGTGTTGCCTTTTCTCTTTCTCCACTGGGTGGGGAAACTACCTTTCATTAAGTGCAAATAGGCTGTCTTCTACTTTGCAGTTAAATGATATATGTGTGATTCTATAGTGTGGACAATATTATGTGTCAATATTCGGTTTTGATTAAAGCTAGGAGAAATTTTATTTACTTTTATCATGCCTTCATAATGTTCAAATTACCTGCCTTTTATGTACAGATTTTGTTGATTTTTTAACCATATATAACTATGTTTTTACAACTATGGTATGTATAATCTAAACTAAGAAGGGAACAAACACTGACAGATGTAAGACTGCAAGACTTACCTTTAGTGAATAATCATTTGGTTTGAACATTTTATTTAGAAATAAGAGATAAATAATCAAGTGGATGTAGAACCTGAAGTATTTAATAAATTGCAAGTATTTTAAAAGTTTTACCATACATTTTGTACTGATTAATCAATGTATCTTGCAGAACACTGAACAAAAAGTACATATATGCATGTAAAAGCTAATCAATACATTTCTGCCTTGCAAATCTATCACTGACTTATAAAACTTAATAAAATTTGTTTTTCTTCTCTAGCACTTGAAGGTAAAAATCCTTGGTCAGTCTTGAGGCAAAGCATGGCATTTGTTTCTTTCTATTTGTATCCGGGTCTGTGGTGTAAGACTGGAAGTAATTGGCCACGTGATAGTTTACTCTTGTCAGAATTTGAGCAATCTCTAGATGACAGTCCTTTAACATCTCACAAAGTTTATGGATAAATACAGAGCCTTTTTCTGGATTTCTCCAAGAATAGTACCCTGTTGAGAAACAAATATGCTTTTAAATGCATGAAAAGAGTCTAAAAATTCTGTAAATCCACCTATGCTGCAACTATTTCAGTGAATGCAAACCTTCCACTGTGGAGTAACAGCAGAGAAAATCCGCCTCGGGAATGTCAGATATTCCCAAATACTCCTCCGGTGCTTCTACACTGTCTGCCTCAACACCAGGGTCATATTCCAGCCCCCTGCAGGCCTGAATATATGAACAAAACAACCACAAACAATTAAATAAAGACAAAATATCATGAAACACTCTGTGTGTTTTGTAGGTGACAGCTACCTGTAGGAAAAAGAGTTTGGGCTTGTCCCGCAAACTAGGGCAGAGGTCAGAGGTCATGAGCGAGGTCAGGGTTTTGACAGGGATCCAGCGCTCATCTGATCCAAGGATTGTTCCTTCCTCACCATGGCTCATCAGTACACACACAAAGCAGGAATTGTCTGTGTGGTTCTCCTTAGATACTGAGGCACAAACACTATGTTTGTAAATTCATACAGGCACAATAACACATCCAGAATACTGGAAATAACATCATACCTTTTCTCAGTGAACCAATCATTTCATTAGCTGACAGGTTCTTCTCCACCTTTACTTGAAAACCCAGGCACTTGAATGTGTCGGATAGGTTTTTTTCATCTACAGAACAGCCCTTTCTACACAAATGTGGTGAGCCTGGAACAAAATGACGCCACTAGTGAATGGATTTGAAAGGAATTTATCGTTTCTGGTTTTTAATGCTCCAATAGGACTATTGAGGAAGTTGAAAATACTGAAAAGACTGACATTCAATTCAATTATTTAAAATTTACTTAGAATAGTTCGACTGATTCAATTCCAATAACTGAGATTGATTTGTGTGTGTGTTTTTTCTTTTGTCTGAAAAACAATAATTTAACCATTTCGACCCATTACTACCTTTTAAAAGAAAATGTAATGGATATAATGCTACAAAATGCATTATTATAAACTAAACCTTGATAGAATCATCAGGAAAAGGCTAGAGATTTTTTTTTTTCAGGAACGGATACTTGGTGGAATGCCAAAAAACAAGACATGATAAAAATCACATGAATAAGAACTGTAAGCAGATGTGGTATAAGAACTCAAAACAGAAAAGCTGGAGTCAGCAAGAAAAAAAGTGTTAAGGGTTAACACTTAGCCAAGTTAAAACTCAGAATGGATTTACTGTAGCATTAGGTTCAATATTAAGAGTTATTTTAGCCATTCAAAAGGGTAGATATGTATCAAAGAGTGAGAGACAACGTCCTCCTGGCTTATACAGGTTAATACTCACGGAAGTGCTCATTACTGATGATTAGACATTTGCCTATATTTTTATGCTTCTTATAAGGCTCAAACGCACAGGGCATCTTGACAACACTGTGAAGACAACATGGCAGTTAAAATCACCTTAACAAGTTGAGAAATGTATTTAAACAAGCTTGGCTTCAGCTAGAGTCTTACCTGTGATCTTCAGATCCTTGTGAACTCATTCTGGGACTGATTCACACCACAGAGTCTTGCGCAAGAAAGTCAAGCTTCCTACGGTCTTATTTCTCTCATTCTAAATTTCCCTCTTCTTTTGCTTTCATTTTACTGTGAAGGATTTCAAAGTCCGCCACCTCATAGAGGCGTTACTACCGGCAGAGAAGGCGGAGCAAGATCCGTGACTTTATATGGTTTTTACATTTGCACTCAATCTGTTATTTAATGGCATGAAAAGTGCATACGCTATTTTGCAATTCAGCATATTTAATAAAATAAAGTTTTATGATACTTTTTTTTTGACTAATTTTATCTTTTATCCTTTTCTCCTTATATGTAGCTGAGAAAAGAAGCTGCGCGTGTGCCCATTTGAACTGCAGAGCAGAGACCAGAAAGACTAGGCTACAATTTCTGTGAGTCTTCAGTTAAATTTACTCATGTTTCTCAAATAAACGCCATATTTTATGACATCAGAAGACTGTAGCAGTGACGTAACGTCGGGTTTGTGGCTCTTCGACGTCAATCATCTAAATACAGACTGTTTGATTCATATTTTGATGAAATGTTTAAAGTTAGTTTTACAATCTCACTTTATCAGCTGATTTATATTTATCAGTTATATTTACTGCTCTGGGTGTGTGTGTGATTGGTTGAACACTTCTCACTGTTGTGTGTGTGAACGTGGATGGGTTAAACGCAGAGCACAAATTCCTAGTATGGAAAACCATACCTGGCCACATATCACATCCTTTCATTTCCTTTTATCTATAGTGGCCTAGAGTTTACTAAGACATACTATGATATATATATATATATATAAAAGGCTAATCTTAAATAATAGATTCAAACAGTTAACATTTTCTAAATTAAATGTAAATTTTCTGTGACTCTCAAAAGATCATGGGCTATTACAATTAGGCTACCTATAGGCTATATTATAAAGCAATATTATGCTTTGTTAATTATCAGGCTATACAACTAGGCCTGAATTTAGGAGACTTATGACTATAAACTAGATAAACACTGTACAGTTTCAAAAAGCTATACACAATTACTGTAATGCTCTGAATTAACTTACATCAAAACTGAATGGTTGTGGAGTAGTACTGCTGTTCCCTCTGCTGGGAATTTGCAGTAACTACTCCAAAGGCCACTATTCTGATGAAAGAAAGAATAAAAAACTATATATATATATATATATATATATATATTATTTATTTTTTTACATTGATTTAAGAGTCACTTTGTCTTTTACATTTATCTCAACATGCAACTATAAACATAGTACTTGTAAGCACACAAAACAGATTTTAATGTTGTTTGTTAGTTTTCCTAATTTATTCCAAATACAGCTTTCTTTAAAAAAATAATGTAATTACTATAATGCCTTAAAAATATATATATACATTGTAATCTGTATAAAGAGTTTCGTGTCATTGCATGTGACAGTGCAATCAAGTGCTCATGGTTTGTGCGCTGTCAAAAAGATTTGCGACTCATAATCCAATCACACTCATTGTTCTGTACTAAGCCTTGCTTGTGGTTATAAGAGCGGTGTGCATGTGCTGTTCTAATGCAGACAGCTACAGATTACCGTTTATTAGTGCACTTAAGGTTACATCTTGGGGGGTCTTACAGCAATGAGGGTGCACTCTTTTGTTCCAGCCATGTGTGCAGGTTTTCAAGCCCCAGTGGTCGTTTAGGGGCTGTTGATTAGTTTTCTGGTGGGATATGTAACTCAGTGTAATTTCAGTGCATCTTAATCTTATTAAAGTTCCATATGGAGATGCATATCTTGAGCTCACGAGTAACCTAAATAAACCAAATCAATTGCACTGTGTTTAGGTTACTGCATCATTTACGTACTGTACGTAACAAGCACATCAGACTCGAGGCATGACAATGCAACAGGCTACAGTTACAATCCTGTTTTCTCAAACCTGCCTAACATAAAGATCCAATTTGCTGAGCCACTTAAATGCCCGCATCCAGTATAGCTGGTAACCAATCAGATACTTGACCATTTTATCCACTTAAATCGGTACATATCAGGATTACATTATCCACTGGTTCACGCTTTGTACATGGGGTATACAAAAGTTGATGTTATGTTTCTTTTTTTTTTTTAAACTACTGTATTTTGAGGCTTTTGCCATGTTTATCAGCTGTAATGACAGGAAACAATGGGGAGATGGGTGGTGATGGGATCAAGGAATGATTAGAACTTGGGTCACATGCGGTCGCACACAGTCTGTGAGACCATGGTTTAGAATTTAAAATGTGCTTAAATGTGTCTACAGTTCTAACTCGATTTAGGCTGTAAAGATCAGAACGCTGTAAATAAACGTGTCTCATTAGTATCTCACAAGTAGCAGTGGATATCAATGGGAACGCAGTGGTTAGGATACAAGGATATCCATAGATTACAAGATCCACTAAAGCAAATCTTAGAGTATTAAGTTAAAGTAATTATTCTGGCAAAAATTAACATCCTCTCATCAGCTCACCTTTTTTCTTTGGAAATAAGCAAAGTTTAGCTGCTTTCTTCCATACTGGGGATTTTTAAGCGTAAAAAAGAACTAAACAGCAATATATTATAAGATGCGTTCTTTTGTACAGGATATCAAAACTACAGACTAAATAAGCATCAGAGATGAGATGCTAAACGTGTTTGCAACAGCACTGTATAACTTTATAGTGTTGTTTTGAGAGTCACCTTGTAGCACAGAGTTAATGCTGTAAGCTAGTAAAGCTACCTTTAGGCTTTGTAAACGACAGCTTTAAGACATGCTAGATGTACATGAATGTGTGAGAAACGTCTATCTGTATCTCAAGGGCAGAAGTGACACACTGTCACAAGCTCGAAAGTCAGCATCCGGCCAAATGTGCACAAACATTTACAGGACACGTCATGCTATTCCTGGATCAGAGAACAAAACAGTGTGAAAATTTCCTCTGATAAACAAAATGTGTGATGAGTCAAAAATACACGAAACAGGAGTGTTTTTCTTTTCATTAAATCTCGTGAGATCAACCTTATAGAGCTTGTACAGACACACTCACACATTTAGAATCACAAAGTAACATGTTTATTATTATTTATTTTAATTCATATTTTCATATTTATTTAGTAGTATTGTATTAGGGTGAAAAACTGTGCATTATGTTTACATATTTAATGATTGCTTTATATTAATGGCTGCACTGAATTTCTCAAAACTAATACTTAACATAAGAAGCTTAGCGAATTTGTTTCAAAATTTTTAAAAAATAAAAAATTCTCACCGCACACACCAATAACATCTTACATCACAGCGACTGGCAGTAACACAGCAGGAGTAACAACTGAAAATGAACCCAAACAACAGCATGCTAATCTTTTGGCTTCCTCTGTGTGTGCGTGTGTGTGCGTTAATTAGGTTTGAGTCAAACTCTTTAAACAATCAATAAGGAGAAGTCCAATTCAAATATTCTCTGGAATATTTTTAGATTATGCAGCATGATTCAGGGGCTGGTGTTGAATCAACAAGTTGCAGAGTTCATAAAAACAGGTCGTTATTGGTTTAGTAAGTCTAAAGAATGACTAATGCCATTGGAGTGTGTGATGGCTGAACTCAGCAGGATAAAAGATCTCACCAGCTCATTATGCAGTGTTGGGAAAAATCAGCAGGGAATCACTTAGGAAAGTTTTTTTTTGATTGTCTTGACATGTGAAAGAAAATTTCCAGCTGGGTTTAGTGTTTTCTAACAAAACCAATTCTGGATTACCAACATTACATTAGGATAGTTAGTGTAGTGTGCTTTTTTAGCAAAAAATCTCACCTGAACCTTCATAGTCTAATGTCTTTATTTTCGCTAGTAAGATGTTCCTAAAGGATTGAGTAAAGAGCAAAGGCAGTTATGCAGAAATTATGATTTGTGATAATATAAAGAATGAAACAATGTTAAATTATAGGGGTTAAATATATTTTAAATCTAATCATATTTTATATGTAGGCCTAATTTACAAAATAAATTTATGAATAAAAATGTCATACGTGAAATTTCACAATTGATTACAAAGAAACAGCAAAGTAAACTTTAAATTAAAGGTTAAAATAAATTGCAAAACCTTGTAAGGATTTTTTTCTTTACAGTGTACAATACATGTAATTTAATAAGAAATTGATATGATTTGTAACCACACAAAAAAATATATTAAAGTGGTTGTATTTTGTTGGTTTTGTGTTTGTCCACAAATGCAAACAGATTTGCTTTTATATAATTGACTTTTAGACTTTTTAGATTAAGTAAACTATATGCTAAACTTTTTTTGTCACTATAAGCTGTTTTCTTTGTTGAATAAAAAACAATTTTTATCCTTGAGGACATCTCTGGAAGTCCCCAATGGGATGTTTTGTTGAATTTATTTCTGTTCTGGGAACAGTTTTGTTTTTCCAAGGTGTAGCATTCGAACACACACACACAAAGGAGTCCTGGTGCTGAAGTCCACTTCTGGTTTTCCGGCCCCTCCCCTCACAGAGTGATTAGTGAGGTAAACCGCAGCGGGATCGGGTGAGAGAGTTAGTCTCATTACTGCATGTACAATGAGCCACCACTCTCAGCCTGACCGCTCCTCTGCTGGACAGAGAAAATGTATATGAACTACATGAACTGACGCCTATAGGACTTAAGAGAGGAGAGGAAAACTTCAACAGAGCAGATTTTAAACTTCGAGATCATGCGAGACGTTTCATGTTAACCCTTCCCAAGAAGGTTTGATTTGAAGGTTCATTTAAAGGTTTCTCCACTATGAAGGACTCAAAGAGACATTAAGCCTAAGGGACTCCTAGTTCGGTTTGTTTGGATTGTTTCACATCACCATGGAGATCAGGAAAGTGCATCTGAAATGCCCCGGGACAGTTTTACTGACTATGATGATGTTCAAATGGGGTGAGTTTTCTCTCTTTTTCAATACCTAGATATCATAGAGGAAATCATGTAATATTTTATAAACATCCATTTTCATAAATACATAATTTACATGGCAATCCTGAACTCACATGGTTAAAGGAAATAAAGAACTTCTTACTTAAAAACCTGTATGGGACACTGATCGTTAAAAGCTGTTAAGAACTGAAACAGAATTATTACTGATACTGATATTTAGTTCTTTAGATGTGTTTTATTCTGAGACAGGTCAAGTTTTATCGTATACATATGTATATGCTAGAGTCAAGAGCAACAGGTTGGATGCTCTGTGCGGCTCTATTTCCTAATTTTGGCACTTTTTGTAACAAGGTGAATCCAGGCAAATGCATGTACTTTTATGCACACTATAAAAACAAAAATATTATTAATAATTATTCTATAATAATGATATATCTAGAGACCAGAATGTAATATACAAGACTCTTTTGACCTAGCAACCACTCAGAACTCCCTAGCAACCTGACACTCAAGTTTTCTGGTTGTGACTTATTCATAAAATAAAAATAAAATCTTTAGGTCTCTTGTTTACAAGATTTCTTAAAAATAAAGGTCTATGGGAATCCTTAAGTTTCTACAAAAAGGTAATTTCGATTAATGAAATGTTCTTCAAATGTAAAAACTTCAAAGATCCTTTCAGTTGAACTACAATTCCTTTAAATTAAGAATATTTCAATCATCTTAAAACCATTTTAAAGAACCTTTTGCAGAATAGGAATTCTCCATGGATGTTAACGTTTCTTTATGGAACCAAAGATGCCAATAAAGAACCTTAGTGTTTAACAGTGTGTGGCATCACTGTGGAAAAACCCTTTGGAACCTTTATTTTTAAGAGTGTAGCACTGTTTTCTGGTTAACTTTTGTTTCATGCATTATCTGTTTCATGCCGACTCTTTTTAGCATTAGTGTAGTGTTGTGGCCATTTTTGGTTATCTGGCCCTCCCAAAGATGTGCACTGGAGTGTTACTTGCGTCCCTCCTCCTGTTTGGAGTGGATACAACCGGTGCATGGCACAGACGGGAGTATGGGGGAGGTTTACTCATCTATTCTCCCTCCACCATCCATCCAGTCCGATTCTGCCTTGCTCTCAGGCCGCTATCTGAAAAAAAACTGAACAATTTTGGGGGGTGGGTTCCATTGTGTCCCGTTGCCATGACACCAGGGCTGAGTCATTTGGACGTTGTGTGAGGGTGGAATTTGCGTTAAGCACTTTTAACGAGCTCTGTTTGCTTTTGCATCCCATATAGGCTTAACGCTCTTTGAGTATTTAACTCTACGATGATCATATCCAGGGAATATTTCAGCAGAGAGTAACAAATCTAGAGTTTTGCATCTAAAGCATTAATAGCTATTTGAAGATATGTAAGTGTCTCTTAGTATTCTGATAAAACAAGTGAAAACTTTTCCATCTTTACGCAACAATTATTTCCACTTGAGAGCAATATTAAGAAGTATCATAGATTCAGTTATGAAATGCAAAAAAAAAAAAGAAAAAAAAACAGGTCATCATTGGTTTTGGTTCTAAGTGTAGTTTAAAATGAAATGAAACGGAAGGTTTGAAAGGTTATCACTTTGCTTAATTATAGCTGGCAAAAGTCTCAAAGGTGGTATGGCAATTGCAAACAATGCATCTTTAGTGTATTTGCATTGACTAATGGAAGTCAATGAGGAAATTCAACGAGGAACAGTTGGTGAAACTGGTCTGATGTCCTGACTGAGCTGATAGTTCATGTCAAATCACGCATGCAAATGTGACATCAGGCGCTTAGGGAAACAAGGGGGATCCTGGAATTCACATGACTTTTTCAATGAAAATGTCTACAATGGACCCTGCCCCCAACTCTAATCCTAACAAGAACACAGCGAGGGAAGAATAAATTCACATGAACACTCTCACAGTCAAGATTCTGATAATAAAACTGAGCATATGATTTTCTTTTGGAAAGTTGGGCAAAAAAATGTGCTTAATGAGAAAATAATAAGAAATATTAATAATAATTCAAAAAAAAAGGTTCTGACCAAAAAAAATATTTTTTGCAGAATCACCAACCTTGCCGATGTTAAGTTTGATCCAATCTTTTACCATTATGTCACAACCATGCAAGATTACATTAAAAAAAAAAATCCATGTACACAGTCAGAAGCTCATCCGCCTGTGTAAGAAAGGACATTTTAGACTTTTTTCTTTCTTCAGTAACAAAGTAAATAACATGTTTGCTGTAACAAAAATACAAGCTCAACATTTTGTTCTTTAAACTCTCCGACACTGACTTTGTTTACTCAGCTTACTTAACTTACCTACTGTTGAGTGCTACTACAAACGCTAACAGATATCATGCAATAAATTTAGTTAATACATTTCTTTAAAGAACTCTTCTTTAACAACTCTTTAAAAGCACTAATTTTACATTCTGTTTTTGAATGCATGTGAAAAAATAAAGCTTGTGTCCTTTACCCGGAGCTAATGCTAAAATCCTTGTGTTGATGCTCATGTGGCGTAACACTCAAAAGCATCACCTATAAAGTCTTAAAGGTTAAAAACCTAGGTTTAGGAGCAGTGGGAAAAAAGCTAATTAGCGTCTGAGTCTAGAGCTAATGACAGAGATTTGCTAAGTCTGACTTCATGTTGTTACTAACAACAGCTATTAATACTCTTATTTTCACCACGAGTCAAAACAGAATTTATATTTAGTCTGAAAAGTAAGATTCTTAGTCTCAGAACTCTTATTTTTAGGTTCACGTGGAAGAATTAAGCGTGCGTACAGACAGACAAAGCCTTGAAACAGCTCTCCTGCGTCTGTGAAAATAAACAGATCACAGGTTATCACAGAGTCCTGTCACACATCACACACACGTCCCAGTCCCTTCCCACCCATATCTCATATTAAGTGAGTGGTATCTCTTACAGATCTGACCAGGCCATTAATCCTGTGACAAATTTCACAGCCATTGTAGAGACAGTAGGGCTCTCCACTTCAACATCCATACAGTGTTTTGTTGAATGAATGAAAGTAAAACTACAAATCCCCCTCACAAAAGGATATTTTCAATGTTTTCAATCAAAACTAGGAGTTTATTTCTCAAAATTTTACGTGGAAAAAAAGTCTAAGCTTAAGTCAAAAAAAAAAAAAAAAAGATCTGAACTCTGACTCTTGGAATTCTCTACTTTTTTTTCATTGAATTTGTGGGGTTTATTTTAATTTTGCTTTGTTTTGTTTTTGAAACAAATAATAATAACAATTGTGCATATTTATCTAAAAATTCTGCCATGTTTAAATTCTGCATTATGTATATATATATATATATATATATATATATGCCATTATAGATCAAATAATAAAGCATAATAAATACATAAACTATATATATATATATATATATATATTTATATAAATTTAAATATGAAACCAACTCAGAATTGCGAGAAAAAAAAATTACCTTATTTATTATTATTTTTTTGTATTCTATAGACGACATGGGCTTCCATATAAAAAAAAGCACAGGGGTTTGTATGTAAAAATCTAAATACTCACAAATCTATAAAAGCATACTATAATTTGTAATAGAATTTATACTAAAATAACTGGTGTGATATTGTTGCATTTTCTATTTTTATTTTTTTCTTAAAAAGCTTGAAAACACATAGAGGTGCGTTCCCCACCTGACCCCTCTAAAACAATCTGTAACCCCTTTAAATTATCAAACTAAGCTGTCACACCCCCTCACAGCAGGAGGCAAGACACAAGCAGGGATGACTGACAGTGATGTAAACAAAAGGGGAGGAGTTTCGGTTGATTGACAGCCAGTATCAGTGCTCTAGCTCTTAGAACTGAACCTGCATGGCTAACATTCTTCCAGTGGTCTCGCACAGATAACCTTAAACACTGACACACACACACACACACGGAGAAAGACGTAGCGCTTAAGACAGATGTCAGGAGAATGTCTCTGTCAGCCGTGGATCTCTGTGAAACCTCAGTGTTAAAGTCTGGTTAATCAGATCCACTACAACCTGTCTCCACCTGGAGCCTAAATGTGTCACATTTGGTTGCTGTCCACATTCCAGCAAGATCACAGTTAAGAATATGTGTAAGAATATTAATAATATTACAAATTAAAATAAATTATTTATATTTTAATATATTTTGAAATGTAATTCATTACTGTGACGCAAAGCTGAATTTTCAGCATCATGACTTAAGACTTCAGCATCAAACGATCCTTCAGAAATCATTCTAATATCTTGATTGGCTGCTCAAGAAACATTTCTTTTTTATTATCAATGTTAAAAACAGTTGTGCTTGTAACCTGTCCATACAGTCCCAACAGTGAAGCATGGTGGTGGCAGCATCATGCTGCGGGGGTGTTTTTCAGCTGTAGGGACAGGACGACTGGTTGCAATCGAGGGAAAGATGGATCCTGTCAAGTACAGGGATATCCTGGACAAAAACCTTCTCCAGAGTGCTCAGGACCTCAGACTGGGCCGAAGGTTTACCTTAGATCAAAAGGGAGCTTCTACTAAATGCTGAGCAAAGGGTCTGAATACTTAGGACCATGTGATATTTCAGTTTTTCTTTTTTAATAAATCTGCAAAAATGTAAACAATTCCGTGTTTTTCTGTCAATATGGGGTGCTGTGCGTACATTAATGAGGAACAAAAATGAACTTAAATGATTTTAACAAATGGCTGCGATTATAACAAAGAGTAAAAAATATTAAGGGGGTCTGAATATTTTCCATACCCATTAATATCTCCTAATACAATCCATATCTCCTAAATTAGCTCCTGTATAACTCTTGTGCTTTTTGTTCACAGTGGTTGCAGCTGACAATGTACTCCTGAATATAAAAGAATATACCTGCCATCTTGATTATATTCTTTTGTCAGTTCCTCTTTGTGGCCTGTCATTGTCAAAAGACTTTGTCTTAATAACTGACATAATTATTTGTTTCATTGTTCTTTATGACAGCATGATCATACTGTGCCTTTACTCTAGGTGGCAGCTTTGTTGCAAAGCATCCTTGCGTCCTTAGAGGTTCAGATTATGCCATATTTCCATGTTTTACTCAATGCAATTGTGCCCCCTTTCATTTATTCCATGATTATATTATTTACAAAGAGCGTTCAACCAAAGCTTAAAAGCCACGTTCATAATAGAATACTTTTAGAATACATAAAAGCTATTAAGTACATTCCAGAGCCATATTATTTAATCACTGAGAATGGGTCAGTTTTGCCGAGTTATTGTACTGTTGCTCAAATAAACGATATTTGTTTTGGACACACAAAGCAGCTCTCCACTCATTACATGCGCAAACACCGGTTGCTCTGAGCAACACAAGTTACCCACATCAGGAGCTGAAGTAGAAAATGACTGGCAGTCACAACAGCCAGTTAAAATTCCCAGCGCAAGATAATGAATATAGCAATAACCAATCGTCTTCGCAAAGGGGCGTGGCTTCCGAGTTACCTGTGATGAACACAACTGCTTGCTCGCGCTGAGGAGATGATGTGAAATCAGATCTATGAGCAAATACAGGTGTTGAACGCGAGGGTGAACAAAACGGCTTTATCTTTGCGCCATCCTCAGGAACAATAACGCTTAAGCGTCTACCTGCTGTCATACAGTAAGTAGTTTATCGTTTATTTTAAAAATCTCTTTAAAAATAAACTTTAGGTAATTTTTGTAACCTAACTTACTAAAAAGTATATCGGAGAATATGGCGTCTGTTGGGCTTTAATGTTGCGTTGGGATGCAATTTGTTTTCAGGTCATTTTTTCATCAGTCCTGTAGTTTATTCTAATATGATTGCAGAAAGATTTTTATTTATGGAATAGTCTATGGATCGAAGGTAAATAATAACACTCATCAGAGACTTTAAAACAAACAAACATGTTGCATTCAGTTATATAGGCTAATTGAAAAATTGGATGTAATATATTAATACATAATGTAAACTACATTTATAGTATAAGAAGGTGTAAATCTAACGGGGGATTATTAGCCTGCTATTCATTGTAATTACAGCTCATGAGGTCAAAAGTTGTTTTTGAAAGGTTGGTCTTGTTGCTGGACTTACAAGGACATTTTTGAAAGGAGAAAGTATTTTCCGTTTTGATTTAATCTGTCCGTTGTGTTTGGACAGCGGTCTCTCATCAATGAACAAATGAAATCCTCTCATTGAGGACATGTCCACCTGCAAAACGCACAGGCAAACCAGTCTAATAAATTATACAGCAAGGCGCTGTGCATCAGGGAATGCAATAAGATGAATAAATCTTGCCCTTTTAAAGGGACTCATTTGATAATTTCTTGGTATAATGTAAATCAATTGAAAAAAAAGTGGTTTATAGACTAGTCAATAACGATAAGCATGAAAAGAAAAATTTAAAGTTATTAAATCCCATATTTGCTTGGTGTAATACATTTCATGTGATGTAAGCTAATTAATATAACTTGAATCTAATCAAACTAGCCTTCTGTGACATTTTGTGTGCATTAAACAATTTCAGTTGTTTAAATTAAAAATAGTTTCCTGGGTTTGATAATGTTGGTTTCTTACTTGATTGAAACGGCATTTCATATTCATTTGCAGTCTAAAACGATAATAATGAACCCAGGAACTTTTACATTTTGGTTTTATGGTGATATTGGCATAATCCCTCCCTCATCCTGAACTTTAATTAGTAATATTGGTAAAGGCGAGAGCCCACCATTTCTTGCTATTACGTTTTACCCATAATGCATTACATGATTTACTGTTCCACATATGATCAAAGGTTTCTTACAAACTGTAGATCTGCTAGTTGCTATGGTGAACCGGGCAATAGTTGATTTTAATGTAATTAAAACGAATTAAAATGAGAAAAAGGTTTGTGTGGAGTGGCATTTGGGTGATTTTTTTTTATGTACTGCTAATTTAAAAAAAATCTTAAATCTAAAGACTATAAATATATTTAGAATGCTCTTCTCACAGAGGCAGAGTATCAGTTTCCTTTGAAAAAAGATATGGGTTGTTTAGAGTGAAATGTAATGACCTTAAAAACAAACATTTAAAAAAAAATATCTACATGGAATTTAAGTGATTGTGTTGAACAATTGCACATTTAAAGGAACAGTTGACCCCAAATTTTAAATTTGCTGATAATTTACTCACCCTCAGGTCATCCAAGATTTGGAGAAATTTAGCATTAAGTCACTTGCTCACCATTACATCCTCTCTACACAGTGTAGTGAGAGTACAAACGGCTAATAAAAACATCACAATAATCCACGCATCTCCAGTCCTTTAATTAATGAAGTAAAGTAAAATATGAAAATTTGTAAGAAACTAGTTTATCATTGAAGTTAAATTAAATTGTATTGCTACTGGTCCAAAATACCAGTCCATAATCTGTAATAATGTTTCTTCCAGTCCATCCTCTTTTTCCATTTCACCACAAAATCCACCAACAAATAAGAACGTTTAGAAAATGCTAGAATGCTTTTGGACCATTTTCTCTGACTTTTCAATGGAGAGCGCAATATTATGATATAGGACCCGTATTTTGGTCAAAAGCAAAGAATCAAAATTTAATAGATCTTGATGGATTTGTTTCTTACAAAGATACAGGTTTTGACTTTACACAATGTTATTTGATGGACCAGAGATGTGTCACACCCATTAAAACACATCTCCAAATGCGTTCCGATGAAGTAAAACTCATCTACATCTCAGATGACCTGAACATTTTTGGGTGAACTGTTACTCTTAAATATATTCATATAGTTTCCATTATACATCATGTGTCTAATTCAGATTATTTGCAATTGCCTCAAAGGATGCGGAATAATTAACTAGCCTCAAAAAGCCTTGCACTGTTTTTCTTTAGCCGGGAAATAAAGGTGCAAGACAACTTAAACACAACCTCTAACCACTGTAAGCTCAAGGACTGGTTAAGGTTTGTGGAGATATATAATTTTCCAGCCGTATGTTCAGGATGCATGCTGATTCTGAGATGCACCTAGCAATTAATAAATGATGGTTTCGGTCTTGTTGAGGGGGTCTGATTTTATGCAACTTATCAGCGGTGCCGTTTCTTCTCCGTTGTACCAGACCAATTATTGCTGTCAATCTGAGGCATGCTGAGCTTATAAAGCCTTTGCTCTAAGAATAACCGCGTCCCTCGACCTGTCCTCCCCCCTGCTGCAGTTCTCAGCTAGGATGGCTGCCGACTCCACCATGAGATCTGAAGTGGAGGAGCTGCAGAGAAAGGCCAATCATGTGACCGATGAGGTAATGCCGCTAACAATCATCTAAAGTAGCAAAGTTCAAAATTGATTTGCGTGGGTCTTCAGCTGATGATGTGTTTTCCTATCCTGTTTTGATGAGACTGCTCATCAACAGGCCTAAAGTGATGACATCAAACATTTTCCGTTCTCAGTTATTCCCATGGTGCATACCAACCAGGATGATGACGCTAAACACATTATATATGCACCTACAGTATAATTATGATTCCCTCTGTGACGAAGTCAAGCAAATCGTAAATGAAGCCATTATTCATTGCCAGATTTTCCACTGGGTGTTATTTAATGGATAATATACAGTCCATCGGTCTTCATCGCAAAATAAACCCCGGCAGGGTGATCAGTACCCTTACGCAGAGCGCTGATTACACGACTACTCACCAAATAAAGAAATGTTTGCACATGAAATAATGGTTTGCAATTGTTTTGTAATTCTGCCTGTGGGGCTATATTGTTGTTTTCTGCTAATTAAAAAAAAAATACAATACAATATACGGCCTAGAAACAATATTACAGTGATATTAAAAAACGGAGGTCTTCTGTAGGAGTTCTCACTTCAATCAATAACTGTTTGATACTGAGTTTTAGATGTGTTTTTTTAGTCACTGTTGTATTTTGAATTTCCGACAGTCCCTTGAGATCACTAGAAACATGAGGCTTCTGTTGGAGGAGGTAAGATATCATTATTCATAACAGCATGCATAATAAGTTTAATAATTGCAGTAAGCTCATCCTGTGTTGTTGAACAGTTGTTAATGATGATGTCAATCAGTGTGTGTCTAATGGGATGGTAAAGTCTAGTTAACTGAAACTAAAACCCTTTTTGTTGCTTAAAATAAAATTAGATGTATAAAAAATGTAACTTATTAAACTAAAATTTAAATATCAATTAAATAAACTATATGGACATATTTACAAAATGCTAAATTGCAAAAAGATTGCTAATACTGTATCCAAAATTAAATCAAAAACATAAAATAAAATAAAATAAAATAAAAAGGAATTAAAAACCTGTTACAATCTCCAGCTGGAGTTCCCTCAGTGTCTCCACCAGAGAGCACTCCGGCTTAGAGCAGTTCCAGTCTCTGAACTCCATTGCCCATCATGCCTCATTCCTGGGACTGATTATACGCCACACCTCCACTTCATTCACACACACACACACACACACACACACACCTGCACTTCTTTATCACTCCTACTTACTGAAGGCTCACAAGCATAAAAGCCAAACTCAACTTAAACAAACTCAAACGTTTCTTTTCTGTGTCTGTTTTGCTTGTTTTTACCATATTTCTGATTCCTGCTTGTTTGCCGCTTGCCTTGAGCTTGCTCTCTCTACTGCCTGCCCCGAAATCAACCTGCGGACCTTGACTTTGATTCTGTGTTGTCTCCATTGCACTGTTTGCCGGTATCTGACCTTGCCTTTACGACTTCTCTAATAAAAAAGCTGCAAATGGATCCGCAGGCCTCCGTTTCCTTCGTTACAAAACCAACTATTATAGAATCTCATTTAAACAGAGGAAATGAGAAAAAATATATAATTCTGCAATATTTCAAATTGTTGTGGTGAAAATAACTTGTTTGTATTTTTAGGAAAATGCTAAATTCACTAAAGGTCTCATGTTTCCCCCCCCTCTCTGTTCAAACAATAAATGTCTGCTTTAATGTGCAATCATACTGAATTGGTTTCAATTCTTCAACAGAGTAAAGATGCAGGGATCAGGACACTTGTTATGCTGGACGAGCAGGGAGGTAATGAACGATCTTCATAGACTACAAATTAAACGTACAGCAGCTAAACAATCAATGAATTACTTGCAAATGCATCATTAGTTGCTCATTTATCCTGTTGCATCTGTATGACAGGTTGCTATTATCTTTATGCTAATGATACAGAATATGCACAAGATGTGGGAGTACAGACCGTGCGTTCTCCATCTTTTGTTATTTACTCTTCCTTTCAGTAAGACATATATAAATACAGCCATATATGATTCCGTACATATGGAAATATGTACCCTCTGTGTGTGTGTTTTTTTTCCTGCGTGCATGCTTGCGTATTTCTCCTTTCACTTCCCCTTCCCCCTGCCTCCTACGCCCTTCCCCATCTCCCTTGCATGGGCAGAACAACTGGACCGCATAGAAGAGGGCCTGGATCAGATCAACAAGGACATGAAGGAGGCTGAGAAAAATCTCACTGACATGGGCAGGTGCTGCGGTCTGTGCGTCTGGCCATGTGCAAAGTAGGTCTCCTCCCAGACACCTGAGCCATGGCTGCTTGGTGGTCAATGATGTCACCTCTCTGCCCATGCCTCTGTCCCACTGATATCCCATCCTGCTGTGATGTTGCTACATGTTAGTGTGTTTTGTGAGCAGAGGTTCATGCAGGACTCCATGTAAACATTTGAAATGAAGATTGAAATGTTATGCAACTTGTGCTCACACAACAAATGCAGTGTTTGTAGATATCAGTATCATCATTCTTTTTTTTACTTTGCATCTGCCCGTTTCACTTGTCGTTTGGAGCTAGAGTTACCATTGATGTTTAGGCGCTCAGGGGCGTGTGGCGCTTCTTGCTGAGAAAACTGTTGTTGCTGTTTTTTTTTTAATCTCGCCTCCATACTTTAACCCATGAAACTCCATACTCTGTGATCCCACCTTCCGTCATCCAGAGCAGCTTGAGCGGATTGAGGAAGGGCTGGACCAGATCAACCAGGACATGAGAGAAGCTGAGAAAAACCTAACAGATCTTGGCAAATGCTGCGGTCTGTGCTCCTGTGATAAGTATGTGATGTTTGGAGGGGCTTGGCTTCTAGTGGCTTGCGTGAAAACTCATTTTGTGCCAGTAATTGCTTGTGTAAACTCAAGAAATCACAGGGAAATGGTTGGATGCATTGTCTTTTTGATACATATATTAATGCTGTCAAATGATTAATAGCATCTAAAATGAAAGGTTTTTGTTTAGATAATGTATGTGTATTCAGTTTATTTAAAGTAATAGTGCACCCAAAAATGAAAATTACAGCATATTTTACTTAACCCCCAAGCCTGGCTCCTGGCTCTTCCGAGCTTGGTAATGCTGGTGGATGGTGACTAACACATAAAGCATATATGTATGTAAATTGTCTTATATAAATATTTAATATAAAAATATAACTTTTTCTTAAATATGCGCATGTATTTTTTTTAAAATACACAATACATATACATAGTAAATTTAAACAAAAACGTATTTTGCATGCTATTCATCATTATTCCTCATTTGACAGCATTTGTATATAACATTGCAATTAATAGTTTGGAATAATTTTCAGCATATTAAAATGATTTCTGAAAAATTAGCTTTGCCATCACAGGAATAAATTACATTTAAAAATGTATATATAATATATAATATAGTATATATAAATTGCCTGACAAAAACATTCACAATATGACTGTTTTACTTTATTTTTGATCAAATAAAGGTAGTCTTGTTGAGGATAAGAGACTTACCAAAAATATTCACAGAATCTTAATTATACCAAAAACTGACTAGTAACGTGTATAATTACATATATTGCTCTATACAAGAAATGGTTTGAAAGGAACAGTACCTTTTAAAATTTTTTAAAAAGTGTCAAACTCCAACCAAGTAATATGTACTGTGATTTTTGTGTGGTTCATTAAAAAACAGATGCAACACTAACTACCGGTCTCTACAGAACCTGCGTTGAATCCTCCTCAAACAATTTAGGCAGTTACAGCCTAAATTAATAACAATTGGTATGACAAATCTTGTCACTGTTGTCTTTCTCATATGGCTTCTCTCAGACTAAAGGACTTTCAAGCAAGTGGGGCATATAAGAAGGTTTGGGGTAATAATCAAGATGGGGTGGTGTCAAGCCAGCCTTCTTCTCGAGTCGTGGACGAGAGAGAGAAGATGACCATGAGCGGTGGATATATCAGAAGGTCTATAAATTGACAGATTTAACATGCATCAAGAAACATACCTTTAATCCTGTTTAGAGCAAGTATGAATTTATTGATCATATGTGACAGTAAATGCATTTATGTTTTAAACTAAATTTCTATAGAATGAGATTTCTAAGATTCTACATGACCCTTAGCGCCCCCAAACATTTGAACGGTGTATAAATAAATGTATCTCTTTGATAGAGTGACAAACGATGCTAGGGAGGATGAAATGGAGGAAAACTTGGCACAGGTTGGCAGTGTCCTTGGCAACCTAAGAAGCATGGCACTTGACATGGGTAATGAAATCGACACTCAGAACGTCCAGATTGATCGCATTCAGAGCAAGGTCAGTGTTTGGAAGGTGTTCAGAAACGTCTGTCTTCAAAGAGCAGCTGAACCTTTTTATGTTAATCTATCTTTTATTGTTTTTTTGTTGTTGTTTTTTTTGCAGGCCATGGTCAATGAATCCCGCATCAATGAGGCCAATCAGAGGGCCACAAAGCTAATATCAAGATAAAAACATGGGATTTTCCTTTGTGAAACGTTTACAGTCTTCTGTAGGAAAATGTGCGCACAAATTATTAAGTGGTTTTATCTTTCAAATGACTATTTACAGAACTTGGATAATTGCCTACTGATATGACAGTAAGTTCCAGCAACAGCTCTTCAATGCATCAAGAAAAAAATTGAATGGATGTTCATATGCTCATCTCTAGTCTTTCCTGTAATTGTAATTTAAGCATGTATTGTTCAGTAGTCTAAAATATGATTTATTACTATCTATTTAAGCCTGCAGAACACTTTTCATGACTGATAACAGCTCACTGTTCAGACAAAGCAGTGTCTTAAATTAAATTGTATTGGTAAATGTCATTTCATTGTCTACTTTGAGTAGCTCTAAAAAAAAAAATCATGTTTAAAAGTTTTTTTAATGATGAACAAAACGTTTATTTCTGCTATATTTGGACCACTTGCTTAATAATCGTTCTTTCTTTTACTTTATTTAAAAAACAAAAAAAAAACTAAATAGATATTTTTAGCTATTTATTTATTTTATGTGGAACTGGCAACCTAAACCCTCTCTCTCTCTCTCTCTCTCTCTCTCTCTCTCTATATATATATATATACATACACACACACAAATAAAATAAAATTGAAGGTTACTCAGTCTGGACACTCCTAACTAACTAAACCAAAGTCAGCCAACCACTAGTCGAAAACAATGAAGACGAATAAATGAGTTTTTATTTTAAGGTTAACTGTCCCTTTAAGCAGGGAGACAAAATCACAACGTAGCTTTTTCCCCGGCTCATGCGCGTACATTTGAGGAACTCACTACACCCACCTAGCGGGTGCTACAGACAATTACAATGCCGCTCCCCACTTCTGAGACAGAGATCCTCAAAATGGTGGCGTTTTGTTGCATGGCCACCTCATCACAAAATTGTAAGTCATGGTGAACATTAAACGAATACATTTAATTTCATTCTACAGCCGCCCAAACTTCTGCTTGTTATTTTCATATGACACCCAAGAAGATATGCAACTGATTACGACCTGGGGTTCACAGATAAAGAACAAGAGATGCGGCCCAGTCCAATGTTTCCCCTTCAGTAGCTTAAAGGCCTAAATTAGTTCCAGCATTTGTTAACTATGAGGAATAGCCACTTTGTTTGTGTCGTTAATCATTTTATTTGAACTATCTTATAATGTTAGTTGCTTACACATTCTCTTAAACACCAATCTATCCATGTGTACCGTACAGTACAAAAATGTCACGCTATTTGAAATCTAAAATGTTTTTTTTTTTATTATATAATACAGGTTTTATGAATTACATCTTTCCATCGATGCATTTCCATGACGTGAGCAGGAAATCATGGGTCTTTTACATAATATATATATATTTTAACAAATATTGCAATCTAAAATAGTAATATTTACCTTATTATACATTTAGCTGAATATTTAACAGCTGCGCATAACCAGAAAAAAAAATGCATTTTGAAATGCATAATGAATCTTATAAATTTCTGATCTGGAAATCACTTAAATATCTTTTTTATTATTATTACTATTCTTAACTATTGTTACTGTAGGTTTGAAAGTTAACAAACGCCAAAAAAATAGCCTATTACACACACAAAAAAGGGTACGAAATCCACAAATATTTTTGCGCGATATATTTAACTTGTATGTGAATAAAAGACGACTTAAATGTACGTTTATTTGATTGCAATTCGAACATTTCCATGCTTATACTGGGCCACAGGGATCGCACGTACAGCTAGAACTGCCTCCACACAGGCATAGGGAAGGATTACTATAGAATGTTGGCGAACTATCGCTGTGGAGGGGGAAAAACACGTAGAGCTGAGTCTGCGCGACGCAGGGGATCACTGCCTACGAAGTTTATCGGGCAAGACTACACCGACAAATCCTAGGACGCACTCGGCCGCGCTGTAGGTAATTACCACTCAATCTATCACTAATATCAACTGCAATAAAGTTTATCGCCGTTCCGATGTGCGCAGTTTCGATTAGACTCTAAATTCTTTCGTAAATGCGTCTACGAAATGCGTGCGCAGTCCATTTTTTTTCTACGGCAGGCTAACGACAAACAAAATGCAAATCCGTTTGCCTTTCCTGGTGGATTATTTGCTTGCTACGATCTCTGAATCTATGTGCACGCGTTCGATTGAATGCTGCACGCGAGGTTTTTGAGAAATGGCTGGTTTGAGCGCTCGAGATGTCCGTGATGGCGTTCGCTCGATTCTCTGTGTTCCTATTGCTCTCTGACGATTAGGCAGGAAAACAACAAAGAAGCAGGAAGCATATGGGCACACCGGCGAGGCGGTGTGAGATCACGCAGCAATTAGTTGTAACAGTTAATTTAAAGTAAAAGGATCCTGGAAAAATATGATTATGTGCTTTGGCCAAATAATCTCTGTCTGTGCCTGTTCTGTCCTTTTAAAGCGCAGTAAAGAAGCAGCATTCATCACATGAGCATAATAAATCAGAGGGACTGTAAGTTTATTGTACAACACAATTAGTGTATATATAAATATAAAACATATGTGCATACATAACATATATGTATGCAATGCTAGTTGTATATATGCATAATATACTGTATTAATGTGTATATAAATAAAATATTGAAATATAAAGAGTTTTTAAGTAAAATCAATATTTTGACTCCAGGTTAAGCAGCTAAATATTAAGATGCTTTGCAATATGAGGAAGTAGTAACAGGTTAATTAAAATAAAATATGAAAATATATAGAATATTTAAATAAAACTAATATTTTAACTCTACATTAAGCAGCTAAATATTAAGATGTTTTGTAATAGACAGTGCAGAAGTAAGAACAGGTTATTTTGTAATAATAAGTTTCACATTCATTTTCGTCTTTGCTAGGTAGGTTACAGAAAATGAGTTAGTTTAATTTGAACTTTGTATCTTTTACATTTTTCAGCCATATAGTTCATCAAGCCTTCTGATGGATGAAGTCTAGAAGCCCTGTTTGATTCGGTTGTGATTAGTTTTGAAGAGCGGAGGAAGGATGTCCGAATTCATGCCATACCCTTACAGAGGGCCAGCAGGTGCTTTGATGCGCTTCAAAAAAAGAAAGTCCCGTTTCACATTCCAGGAGGTTGAACTGCTGCTCAGTGAGGTACAGAAAAAGCGCCATATTCTAGTTGGTAAGTATTTTCATATCACAAAATTCTATATTTTTCTGCAAGTATGTCAATTCTGCTTTGCATATGTGAGGGGTAATAGTTAAATGAACTCTCGATTTTAACAGGAAAGTTCAACCGAGGCATTTCGAAGGATCTGAAAAACCGCACATGGGCGGATGTGACGGCACGTATCAATGAGGTCAGTGAGTGTCATCGAGAAATTATCGAAGTTATTAAGAAATGGGCAGACCTCAAATGCGACACCAAGCGGAGGGTGGCTGCCATGAGGGCATCGGGTGCCACAGCTGCCCAAATCGCACAAGAGCTGTCACCTGTAGAAACAATGGTGCACCAGATCCTTCAGATGTCTAACCCTAACAAAAACGTGAGCGGTTTGGCAAATGATGACCAAATGGATGACGATGATGAGGACATTCCAGGTCTCTCTGAGATTCCACACAGCTTCTCACACATGGGAAATGGCAGGCCTCCTTCGTTCGCTTTGCCAATGCCACCTCCCTTCCACACTACTATCCCAGGAAAAAGTGATACAGAGCTTCCTGCACACTTGATGTTCGGCAGTGAGCTCCTGTTTTATGCTATTTTTAAATTAGTTAGGTCATTCATTACTGAGAGTTTTAATGTTCAAATAAATTTGTAATAAATGTGTTACTTTTATTGTATTGACAGATTCATCAGTGCCTCAAATAGATGTCCATACTGACGCATCAGAAAAAGAAGGTAGTTAAACAAATTTCGATTCGTTTAATAATAATAATGGCATATATATATATATATATATATATATATATATATATATATATATGTTAAAATATAGTTACTTGTATAGTTAATAGTTATATGGTTTAGGTGACGTGAATACACCTCTTATAATAAGAAAGTTAATTCTGAATAAAAATTTAATTTTAAGTACAAATATGTCAGGATGGTGATGGTATAATTTTTATTTTGTGTCAAGCATAAAAGATTAGCATTAAATATAATTTTTTTAATTTAGTTATTTTTTAGTTATGTTTTTATTTAGTTACTTTTCATTTAAAATATATATATATATATATATATAAAAATAATAATAAATAATAATTAAAAAATTATAAATATATAAATAAAAATATAATATAATATTTATAAAAATTATAAATATTATATTATATTTATAATAATATAAATATAATATAATAAAATATATATATATATAAAGAACTTTATAATATTTTTTTATGTGACGTGATGTTGTGTTACTAAGTGACATTTTTAGTTGAAAAAAATTTAAACTAAATGAAAATCGTATTGTGTTCATTATTATACACACTTTTATTATTGTCAATTGACCATTCTGTATTACTTTTTATATAATAAACTACTCTTAAAGAAATAGTTCACCCCAAAATTAAAAACCTGTCAGACAAACAAATTCATACAGGTTTGGAACTACTCGAGGGTGAGTAATGATGACAGAATTTTTTTATTTTTGGGTGAAATATTCCTTTAAGCTCTCTTTCAAACACCATGTTAAAGTCTAAAATGAACATGTTTCTTATCCCTCCAGTCAGTAACATGCAGTTTATTGAACCAAGAAGCCAACCAAACCAGAATCCTGTTGGTATTCCTGGATTCCTCAGCCATCCTGTTGCTGAGAAGAGCCATGTTCGAGAAAAGCCTAATCACAACACAACATTTAACGGCCCCTCATCTGCCAGTATCGCAACATTTATTGCACCTTCTGCAGTGGCCGCCTCATCCTCACGTTCAGCTCCCGCTCGACTCCCTCCCCAACCTGCTCCTGTGGAGCCTCGCAGTCTGCAGGAACGTTTATCCCAGAGTGCCTCGCTCAGCCTGCAGGAACAACAGGCCACCACGCTGCTGATAGGGTCGCTGTCTCGCTCGCTGGAGTCGCTGGCGGAGTCGGTGCAGAGATTGGTCCACACCCAGCAGCAGTTTTCACGCGACACCTTACAACTGCAGCGGGACACGCTCCACGTCCTGCGTGACTTCTCCTCCAACGCCTTGTCTCTCCTGCAGGACAAGGTCAACGGACATCCGTAGCTCTGTCAACTGCCGCATTCGGGAGCAAGTTACACAAACAGTAAATGCTGATAGCAAAGAAAATACAATAAGCTTGAGGATATAGTGACACTAGAGTATATGGCAATCTCTGAAAATGTTTTAAGAATTATAGATGACAGGACTAAAAGATTTCCCTATTTATAACATCATAACCAAAATAAGAAGCATTAGAATCTAAAACGGGTTCTTTGTAGAGTTCCTTGTATGTACCGACTGAATATTTTCAGTAGATGGATGGGTCTCATAGACTGTTGGACCAACTGTGTGCTGTTTTACAAATAATTTAAATGGGCAAAACATTTTTTTTAAATGGACTGGTAATTTAATATAATTTGTGGTGCTTTTTAACATATTGCAAAGTGGCAATTAAATCGGCTGCTTTTAATTTATGTAATCTGATTATTATTAGATTTTTCTTTATCTAGCTTTGTTATTCTGATGGTTCTCCACGTTTAACTTTGAAATGGGTTTCTGGCTGAAGCGTTGCTTAACAGACCTGCTGTAAACGGTTATGTTCTTTTAGCCAATGTGCATTATCCATTTTAAGTTGTTTCTCTTAACTTGAATTTCCAAAGACTCGTTATTGTGTTTTATTTTTCCTCCAGGTGTAAAATCTGATTGAAGGCACATTATCTTAGCTGTAGCTCCTATGGACATCTGTTTGATCTCCGAGAAATGAAGTCAGCACACTGTTAAAAAATGTCTCCTGCTTTAAAACCCAATGTAAAGAATGGAAATAAAACCAATAATTTGAAGTATTATTTGAAAGAATACTCATTTTTACTTTAACTGCTTTTCGTCCTTCAGATTATAGGAATAATTCACCCGGAAATTAAAATATGCTGACATTTTTCTCAACCTCAGGCCATCCAAGTTGTAGATTAATTTGTTTCTTCATTGGAACAGTCCTTGAGAAATGTAGTACTATGTCACTTGCTCACCAATGGATCCTCTGCAGTGAATGAGTTCCGTCAGAATAAGAGTCCAAACAGCTGATAAAAATATTGCAATACTCCACAAGTAATCCACACCACTCCAGTCCATCAATTAATGTGTTGTGAGCTAATATTTTAAGTGTGACACAAAATCAGGATAAAGTGTTAAGGCTGCCATATTTAATAATATGTCTGTTCTATAGCACGGCAATCATTAACAGAAAATACCAAACGTTCTAACTGTTAGCCGTTTAACAAAAGCTAGTTGATGCCACAATAGTGTGACGGTTAAACAGTCCATCACTATTTTTTTTTATCTTAACATGTTAAACTCAAAGTGGCGACTCATGGCAGTTTATTATACAATCTACTTTATATAATGATTTGCGAACAGATGAGAAAAAAAGATCTTATAAATTAAAAACTAAATGTTATTCTTGAATTTGCTCTGTCAACACTGATTTGACACAAGAGGAATACAAAAATATCCACCAGATGTCTCTCTTGCACTTTCATTTTCAGGTGCAGAACAGGTTGTTCAAAACATTTTTTGTTTTTACAAACATCTTCAAATAATTAAATTAGATTAAATCATTACTAAGAGGAACAAGTTCACCACAGGCAAATTTAAAAAATAAATAAATAAATACTAATAATTTCTATTTAAAGAAAAATTATTTTAAAAATCGATTTAATTCCAAATTAACAAACAGAGCAATAAAATATATTTTAAAATGTAGTAAAACATATAAATTAAGTAAGATTTATTAAAAGATGCTTGGCAATCCAGATTGAAACTACGCCATCTTGTGGTCTCCCCCAATAAATAGCCATGTTTCTTACGTTCATAATCCACTTCATCTGGTAGATCTAGGGGGGTCTACAATATATTATGCGCTAAATAATTTCATGCCCCTTATTCTAATAGTTGTGTTATTTTTATTTTTTGCTGTTGTCTGAGGATTGTCTGGATTTAACATGCAGTAAGGTTTAACAGATTTATAAAAGAGCCAAATAACTGCCTCATAAAATGGGTAAATAGTCAATAATAAAACAATAAAGTATATATATATATATAAAGTCCCCATTGATCAATATATCAAAAACATTTGATTTCAAATTCTACAAAGATTATAACGAGCATTGTAAACATGTTTTCAGTTTTAGTTTCAGTAGATTTTTATATATTTATTCTATAACAAAATATAGATTTTTTTTTTCAATTTGGTAATCGGAGTGATGCAGTTTCCATCAACCCTGTAAAGGTAATTCATACGCATTGTCAGTTGCACTGCAAAGTTATATTGGTGATACATTATAATATATTATTTGTATACTTACCATGTTTAGCTTTGATTTCACCAGCCATCATGCCATGTTCATATGTCTGTGTAATTCACATTTTTCCTTAAAAATAAAATGTAAATAAATATACACAATTAACAGTATATATATATATATATATATATCATCCACTGCATAAACAGCAGAAGTTAAAATCTACATAATTTACAGTATGATAAATTACTGTTTTTAAATGTAATGTTTTATTGTCTTTTTTAATTTTAACTTTTTAACATTGGTATAATAAATTGACTAAGCTGATCATGTTTATTAAATCAGTAAATCAGCAACAAAATCACTGTTCAGATTTAACCTGAGGCTGCACATGTCTAAAATTTCATGTACAGTACAGTGAGTTGTACCTCATGCCATTCCAGCGTCTTTACAGGAAGAGCCAGGTGGCAGAGCGGGCAGGTGCTTATCTCATCCAGATCCATGTCAGTGTTTCTGTCTTTCTTCAACTTTTTCAATGATGAGAAGGAGAAATCTACAGTAGTATTTCCAGGATTGGGGTTTTCATCCTCTTCCTCAGAGTCATCATCCTCGATGCCTGCAAACCTTAAGGACTGCTTGCAAAGCAGCTAGTAAAAAAAAATTCCAGAAAATTTTAAAGGTTTAAACATTTATTTCCAAAATCACATATAATTTGTTCTTATTTATTTACACATTTTACCTTGTGTTCTTCCATCTTGCCTGAAAAAATGTATTTCAGACAATTCTGACACTGCAACATAGCCGGCTCTAAAAATAATACCAGTATTTCACAATCACAATTTGTCTGAATAGCTTAAAATATGCTGAAGACCTATAACACATCTATAATTTTTCAAACTGATCTTGTCATTGACTAACCATCTTTGTCAGAGCTATCATCCTCAGGGACAATATCCTTTGATGTTGTGGGGGTGTTGGTAGAGCAAATCTGAGCGTGATCAAGCTGGTCCATTAGTTTAACGTACCGGCCACAGTCAGAACAGCGCTCTGTGCGACTCCCACAGGACACTTTGTGCTCTTTTAGATTGCTCAGAGGAAGCTCAAGCTGACAAAACTCGCAGATCTGAGGCCTCTCGGTGCACTCATCTTTCTGTAAACAACCAGAGACAGAAACAACAAAGGAATATGTGTGAAAACACTCCAAGAGTGAGCAGTCTCAGACATAAAAGTTTCAGGGTGTGATAATAAATATTCACCTCATGATCCGACAGATGCCTTCGCTCCATCCTTTTATTGCACATCTTACATTTGACCTGTGAGACATAATGAAAAAAGAGACCACCGACATGGTTTCTCAGAGGGGGAGATTACAGTGATGAGCAATAAGCATGTCAAGTGGAAAACGTTTAGCTGGAAAATTCATCCCAAATAATCTTTTGTGACATACAGGGCCAAGGGCCTGTAAAAAGCAGCAAAGTGTTAATCAGTGTTGAGTGGTGTGGTCGTGACCTCTGTGTGCTGCTCGGTTTTATGCTGCTCCAGCTGATCCCGAGGCACGGTTTCATCACAGTCCGGGCATATACAAAGAAACCTCTTACAGTGTGGTTCGTGCAGCTCATAATTTGCCTTCGCCACCTCTTTATTGCTGCATGAAAACATAAGAGAGACTCAGAGACTGGAGAACTGAATGGTGTTATGACACTAAACTGCTTTAAGCAACAGGTCAACCGAACATTTCAATTCTGCCATTATTTACACACTCCAAGCCTACAGTATATATGTTCTTCTGTGTAATACACAATATTTTTGGAAAATATCCTGGTCATGCTTTTTCATATAATGAATGTAAGGGACTGCATGTAAAGGCCTCTGGGAGTTCATAATAGAAACAGCAATTGTATAATTCGTGAATGAATCATCCTTTTGAGTCAGATTTTAGCTCACAAAAAGGCTCTCAGTGTCCCAGGTTTAAGAGAGCTGTATATTTACATCGGCCTTTTTTCGCAGCTATAATATAATAATTGATGAGACTTGGAATACAGAGCACAAGTCGTATGAAATAGCTCTCTACTATCATCCTAACACTTGCTATATTCCCTAAAGTAACAAAGTCACAAGGGTTCGGAAAGACATGCACGTGAGAAATGTTGTAACTTATTTCTATTCCTAACACCCAACAGGCTTCAGTGTTTACGTCACCAGGTAACAGCTAAAGTTCAAATCTTTCACAAAACAATCCTGAATATCAATGATTCAGCAAATGACCAAAGGAAACGAAATTTGGTTCTCATAGTGTAATTGTACATTTGTATTTTGGTCTAAAAAACGAATGCAATCCGTCGCAATGTTACAGCTAAGTTAGCCTACAGCTTGTCCCAGTTGTCGACAACAACAAGGTAAAAATCATTGTTGTTGAGTATTGTTGATTGGGTAGAGTATGTTTTTGTTTTCGATATTTTATTGTTGCTACAGTAGACTGACAGAATAGGCTACGTCATTGATACACTCGACAAACACTGACTTATGTCATTTGTGTACATACTGTACGTTGGCAGCTCGTGAACATAAATAGACGTCGTACCTAATTAGTACAATTACAGTAGATTATAAAACACTTACCAGTGAGTACATAAAATCAGCTCTTCGTCGTCCATATTAGAGTAAGATGACTGGGTTAGCTACTGTGCTGGGGCTGATATTTTCACTTATCCAAAAGAGAAAGTGGAACCGAAACTTAACTCTTATTTTTAAACGTTGTTATTAAGAAATACAACATCGCCATGTGTTGTGGTGAAAAACAGGCAGCAATTGGCATCTTTAAGGAGCACTGTATCTCATATCGTGTGATTACCATAACTGATCTATAATAATAGAGAGATAAAAACAGAGACATGGTTTGCTCATGACGTCACGAAAGTGAGAGTAACACTCCTGTAATGTTGCCTAACCTATATATATATATATATATATATATATATATTAGGGGTGGGCATAGATTAATTTTTTTTAATCTTGATTAAAAAGGCTCATTTGAATTCTGCCAAAGGCATTCAGAAGACGTGTGCTACCTAAATAATAACTAAAAGTAAAGCCCTATTGTATTTGAGATATCTGTGTGTCAGTATTGCCATCTTAAAAGTAGGGGTGTGAATCTTGGTTTTTACAATTCAATTCAATAAGATTATTATTCTCAAAAGCCAGGACCAGGCCTTAGTTAAATTAAGATATTAATGCATCTTTTACAAAATTTGAAGATATGTCAGAGCAAGATATTTTCAGTTAAAGCCGTTCAAACATGCATTTTAGTCTGTGACTAGCTTAACCCTTGTCTGTGAAACCAGGAGAATATCACTTCAATATTACTGCACATGGCAACATTTTAAATAAATGTATTTTATAAAAATACTTTTTATGCTCTTTTAAAACTATTACTTATTTTAAAAAGTGCTCTTTGAGTATACAAATGTTTACAGAAATAGTTTTGAATTTTAAAAGTTGGATTTTTCTTTTTTCCTCTGCATTATTGCTCCTCGATTTTTAGGCTACTGATGAAAACATAGACAGCGGCAGCTTTAACAGGCTGTATTCAGACTAATGCGCAGATCTCTTTTGATATATCAGATGTTTTGCTCTGCACTGAAAACATAACTGACGGTGTGCACATCAGTTTCGTATTAAAGCATTTGAAAATGCAAGTGCATTAAACCACATGGTATTTGTGATTATACTAATTGTAATCAGTCCGAATGACTATAGTAATGCACAGATAATATTAAGCACCACAAATGTTGACAGTGATGATAAGAAATGTTACTTGAGCACCAAATCATCATATTGGAATTATTTATGAAGGATCATGTGATTATGCAAATCGTTTAAAATAAAAGTTAATATTAAACAATATTACCTTACCTTACCTGTGATTAAACAAATACAGTCTTGATGAGCATACACCAAAATTATTTTAAAAAGCACTAACCCAACTTTTGAACAGTATGAATACAGTAGGAGGATATGTTTTATACATTGCTGTTTTTTTGCCAGAATGTTTCTATGAGGGAAGTAAATTCAAGACTTGTTGACCTGCATTTAAACCATACATTTTACCCTCTCAACTTCTCAAGTGAAGTAGATCACTCATTTACAGTGTTCATGCATTAGTATGGATCAGTTCATGATGTTCAGCTTTATATCTACTCTGGATGATTATTGCTCAACTTGCGTATGCTGTCACTTAAGTGTCAGCAAGTAACTATAGTAACTATTGTCAACTAAAGTTAGAAGTCTGATGGACTTTCTGGACGGATGTCCCTCATTGGCCCCATTAGCAGATGCTCACTTATGTTGACTCTCCAGTTCAAAATTTTATTGAGCTGTTTTGAAAAAATGTTCTCAAAATAATTGAACAAGGCTTTTTTTTTATAAAGGCCTCGGAGACATCAGCAGCTAATGGATGTTTGTCAGCAGAAACAGCACAGGAGCAGACAGCTGTGTCATGCCAGGGGAATCACAGTAATTACGCTATTGAGTTTCGCATTTTCACTCTTGCCGCCGATGGGTGTGGACAGGGAAGTTTACACTGACTGGTTCGTTCTCTAATTCATTGGTCGTATGCAACCTCTGATCAGAATTGTGATCAGCATTAGCCGATACACACGGGGGTAATCTGGCTTGATGTTGTTTTACATAAACAAGCGAGTTATTGTAGTGTAAGATTGTACGCTGCAGGCCTGGATTGTACATTTGTGTGTGTGTATGTGTGTGTCTTGTTATGTAATATTAAAGTTCACGGTTCCTCGCTCCACCAGTCAGACCAGCCAGCAAAGAGCAAAGCAAATAACAATTCAACAGCCCAAGAGTGAGGAGTCTTACATCGTTAATCTCTTGCCGCCACCTCCTTTGCCCCCCGTTGGTGATATTATCAGTTCTTGATCTTTTCAGAGTTTTATTGCACTGGATCAAATTGCTTTTATGAGCACATCGGAGACATCTGAGCTCTGAGTCCAAAAAAGAATGCATGAAACTAAATATTGTTTTATTGCACCGCACACCAGTGTCAAAACAATTTCATAAAATGACCTTGGGATTGTTTTCAAAATAATTTTTAGATAGTTATTAGGATGCATATTATGCTTCTTATATTAGATTTTATGACAATCACCTTACATTTATCCCATTTTAATAATAATAATATATATATATATTGAGCTTTCACTTTGAATATATATATATATAACAATGTTAAAATTGAAATAAATAATAAAGTATAAAATGTGCATAATTTTATATAATAATTTACATAATTAGAATTTAATTTATAATATAATTTGATTTACATAATTATTATATTTTATGAAATAATTTCTGTGTATTCACATGATTACAAATAAATAGGAATACAAATGTAATATAATATTAGAAAATCACTTTATAATGATTAAAAAAATAATTATTGCATAAAACAAATATGAAAATGAATAATAATAATAAAAATAAAAAATATATTATTTTTAAGCTTAAGTAAAAATATACATGTTCAGCTTTCTAAAAAATGGAAAATATTTTAATATAGATAGAACATTAAAACTGGCCTTTAAATTGGTGCTAATATGAGTCCAGACCATTTCATCCTAGGATTTTTGGTATATACGTGTAAATTAAACTAGAAGCTGATAGATTTCTTTTCAGAGAGAAGTCACACCTCTGGCTGGCTGTCAGGGGTTGCAGTGCCATATGCTCTTTTCTAATTCCTGTCAAATCCAGTCATATGATTGCAGGGAACAGAACGGGTATATTGTTAATGCGGTCGTTTTCGGATTAATGCTATATATACATATGTTCATCCAACCAAACCTTATGGCATAACACCAAAGAACATTTCCAAACAGGGTTACCAAGGCAACCCCAGAAAGTGCACCAATTAGAAGGCGCAATGGCTCTCAAACACTAAACTGCCAGGAGATTGAAGAAGATGGAGACAACAGCTCTAAGCAAACAGACAAATGAAAGAACCAGGCAATGTTCAACAGGCTGTTTTAGTGGAAGATGGAATTAGCCACTACTTGAGGTTGTTTGCTGAGGACAGAGTATACGGTTTTCTTGCCTGGGTTGTGATGTTTCTACTAAACTCATCAGACATGTCATGTACCCTTTCATGTCTATGAGGTCCTGCTTGTGAATCCAGATTATTGATGTTCCCCCAGTACGTGCGAGTGAAAGTGTATGTGAGTGGACATTGATCTGATTGGACCCCAGCGGTGGCCGACCGCATTGACCACATGCTGTTCTAATGGCCTGTGAGGCACATGTGTGTGCATGTGGAGTGGAATCTTCCTG
Source organism: Enteromius treurensis (assembly GCA_032275025.1). Taxonomy (NCBI): domain Eukaryota; kingdom Metazoa; phylum Chordata; class Actinopteri; order Cypriniformes; family Cyprinidae; genus Enteromius; species Enteromius treurensis. The sequence goes on along the minus strand of JAUCMU010000007.1, from coordinate 2,252,929 downwards.
TTTGAGCAGATTCATGTTCTCATTGTGTTGCAAAAGCTTACTGTGAGAACTCATGCTCTGGCCTGTTTGTTTATGTGTTGTGAATCTACTGCTCCACTACAAAAGGACAAGCTGCATCTGAAAATGCATTTACAGACTTTTAATGCTCCAGATAGGCAACATTTTTATTTTGTTGCACAATGTTACTATATTATCGCCTAGCTTTATA
>JAUCMU010000007.1:2232051-2252621 GCA_032275025.1 Enteromius treurensis | reverse complement strand
GTTGCAATATAACAAAAAGTGAAAAATGTAAGGGGGTCTGAATACTTTCCGTACCCACTGTATATACATATATATATAGGATTCTATTAAAATAACAACAAGTTTCCATATCTAATACATGGTTCTGCTAACAAAAAAATTGTTACTCTTTGAAATCACTTTAAAGTGGCAGAGGACTGTATCCTAAGGTAGCAAAAGCTGGCTTAGTAGTGTAGACTAACCTAAAGCTGTCCTGTTTTACACACACCACTCTGAGAGGATTACGGTCAGCTCAGTACGTGAAGACACTGGCCTACTTGCTCTCTCTCTGACGGTACGCACATCTAATTGACTTTAAATAGTCTGCTCACTTCACTGTAAATGAAAGAAATAGACCTTACATACCAATATTTGCACATACAGTACAAATAGATTTACATCACTACATATTGTCTGATTGCACTGTTCTTGTCTTGTAAAATCTTTTGTCCTTGTCTCATTTTATTTATCTATTTTTTTATTTTTTTTATTTTAGTCCTAGTATTGCACTATTGTATGTCTGCACTGTAAATACAGAGCTCTCGCCATTTCGTCTTCCTGTATACCTGTATACGGTGAAATGACAATAAAGTCTGCCTTGATCCTTGAAGAAAGAGTAAAATGTTCATTCCAAAATTAATGGTGATAATGTTCAAGGTGTCGAGAAATGCTCAGTAAGTCAGTGAGTGTTTAAGTACACGTTTGTGCAAAAGAACATAAGCTAAATGAGGTACAGGCAGTGTAATCCACTTTAATTTTCTGTAAACAGAACACACAATTTACAGGTCAGCAAAGGCCAGAGCAGAAAGCAGATAACCAGTATCCTTCAGTTACAGGAAGGAAAGAATTTGAAGGAGATGAAGTAGAAAAGAAAATTAGAGAAGTCACTTAATTTGTGTGCCAACTGGACGATTGCGATTGACATCATTATGTGTCATCTGGATCAGTGACCGTTCATGTCTATGACAACATGAGCTGCTAAATCTTCTTTACTTATCAGACTCTACTGACAGGAAATGACATGAGCATTAAAGAGATCCAAGGCAGTGAGAACAGAAAATAAATGGAAAGGAGGAAAGAGAGGAGGTGGATCTGGGGTCATGAAGGTCAGCATCTCTTCGTCTCAGGGCCAAATTAGCTCAGAAGTAACTATGGAAACTGAGACCCACTCAGTGGACATTTGCTGGGTCAGTCTGCGAGGAGCTCATTTTCTCACGCGGGGGTGGGAAGTGAATGTTGTGTGGGTGTCAGACGTATCTGCATCCTACACAGTTTACAAATGCATACTAAAATACCAAAAGTACAGATTTTGAGGTTTGGGGCCACTTTCTTGAGCGAACAGGAGAAAATAATGTGCGTATCAGAGGGTAGAAGCAATTACTCTTAACTTCCACTTCTCTTCATGTTTGCTTTATTTTGTAAGCCACATGTCCATTCTAAGATCAATGTGAGTGCTTTCACACTCACACTATGATCTGTGTGTGAGCTCTCAGTTGTGTTGTGTAAGAACACTCTGTGTGTTCTGAGACCGATAAGATGTTTCTGTTCTAAAAGTAACATGTCCATGCTGATTAAAGTGTCTGGGCAAACACATTGGGTACAAAAGTCTGAAACTGCAAATCGGGAAATTTTTCCGGCAAGATTTAAGAACTTTGTGATGTAAGAAAGGTGTAAGTAAACTTAATAAATACATGCATAAAGGATATATGTAATGTAATATAATAATGAATAATTAAATAAATAACCGCAACATACATAGAGTATTAGTGCATGCAGATAAACAATTTGGAGATTTCTATATAATGTATAAAAGTGAAAGGGGTGGGGGGGGCGGAGCTACAAATGAAATAAAAAAAGGACAAATATGAACAAATATTAAAGTAAAGTTCAGGACCATACCAGGGAGACTGCAACAAACTGACACATTAGCCGCTAATTACATCCAGCTGATTTTTTTTTATGTATTTTGGCTTTTGGTCAAATCTGGGTCAAGTTTTTAAGTAAAAAATGATACACACACTTCTGAACTAAACATCCTCACCCGCTTTCAGTGCTTTACCTTTATACTACAAAACACTGCTCATTCCTGCTTAACTGCCCTGCTAAACACTCAGTGCTCAACATGCACACAAGGACAGACACACACACACAGCACCTCATTCCTTTTGCCCATTCATTAATATCTTCCGCCTGAATGAATATTTGGGATGAAGGTCTGATCAAAGTGACATTGAGGGGGCCAGGGCAGCAAAGTGGTTTAAAGAAGGTGGGGGAGTGGAGTTTAGGGGGATGAGGGGCCCCACAAGGGTTAAGGAGGGGTGGGCCACATTAATGGATCCAAGTTAGGCGCGCGGTGGGGGTTGAGGGTCGAGGTCATGCAGATAACAGGAATTTTGGAATGACTGAAAGAGCTCTCATGCGATTGGCCAATTTGTACGAAAAAATCCCCTTAAATGCTCCGTATCACACACATACTGTACGCACAAAAAATATATGTGACTTGCAATACTCATGAACAGATAAAGTCACAACTTAAAAGGGATCTCTCAATTTTTAAAAAACTTGTTAGGACTGAGAAATGTAGAAAATGCTGAACCTCACAATTAATAAACCTCACAGATGGGCTTGGTATTTGTAATGCTGACTTTGAAGAGATTCTCTCTCTTTATTCCTCAGGCTCAGTCAGTCTTACCCAGGATTAAGTTTTGGGATCAACAGCTTGTAATTAACTGATGTCAGTCTTACCTATGTCTCATATATATGTCTGTTTTCTATTTTGCTATCATGGTAATATATTACAACAGAATCTTTAAATTATTATAAAGAAAATGAGTAGTGCACAGAATTCACAAACACTGTGGCTATGTCTACACTAATCCAGCTAAATTTGAAAACGGCGGTTTCGTCTAAAAACGCTCCGCGTCCACACTATAGTTTTCAGTCGTTTCTGAAGAGTTGATCATCTATGCTGCAATGACTTTAAACGCTTACGTTCCTGTATTGTGCATGCGGGAAACGTAGGACGATTCGATCTGCGTCATGTCCATCTGCAGTTTATTTACTTACATTACGTCTTCATTGAAGAAAAGCTATCTGGAGCATGTGCAAACAGATTTTAATCTTTAATAGGGCTGTCAAAATTGAGAGTAAACAAAACAACTGCTGTACAATGCTGTGCGCCATCAGTTGAATTGGTCACATGACTGCTTCATATGACTAAAATGCGTCATCGTTTTCTAAAGCCTCCGTTTTCACAGTCCACACTGTGACACGAAAACTGCGTTTTCAAATTTATCCACTTTGGAGAGGGTTTCCAAAAAGCTCAGTTTTCCTTGACAAAAACGCAGTCTCAGTGTGGACGGAATGCCAAAACAGAGAGAAAAAGATGCATTTTCAAACGAAAACGTATTAGTGTGGACATGGCCTATGTTATAGGGATAAAATGTGGCTGCTGGGTTGTTATATTTTGTGCTTACTAGCCCTAACAAAGGAACCCACCCCAGGCATTGCAGTCCTTAGATAAGTATATCTGTCTTATAGTTTAACATCAAATTGGTAACTAATGTATCTGTTTGTCTTATATGTGAGAGGGACACTTCCTCTCAACAAGCACACAATTTTAAGTACTATAAGTGCTGTTGTCTGTAGGACAAATGTGTAGGATGTTTAATGCCTGGGTTTAGAGGCTTGCTCAGATTCCCCTAAGCTCAAGTATGATTAAACACTTGAGCAACACAAATAATAAGATGAAAAAATGACAACTGCAATTCACAATGGGTTACCCGAGATGTACCCAGTCATGGTCCTTGAGATCAACTTTCCTGCAAAGTTTAAATCCAACCCTGAGCCAGCTGATTATCTTCATGAACACTTGAGAACTCAAGAGAGGTGTAGGTGCAGGGTTGGAACTGAACTCTGCAAGTTGGTAGATCTTTAAGAGCAGGATTGTGCACCGTCTGGTTTCCCTATTGAAGAGAAATGCATTACTAAGAGTTATGTTATCTCTTTTTCTCCAGGTATATTCTGTTCCGGTTCATCTGACATGTGTGCATCTTCACCCTGTCAAAATGGGGCGACATGTGTGGATACAGTGGACGACTATGTGTGTTTGTGTTCACGGGAAGGCGTGCGGTACGCTGGGAGGGACTGTGATGAGCTGTACAATGCTTGTGTGTTTGCTGAATGTGCAGGATGTGAGACTGAACTAGGCACGGAGCACTACACCTGTCCAGAGGTCTTCAACGAGTGTGAAAGTGGACCATGTGTAGCTGCTCTCTCTGAGTGTGTAGATGAGCTGAATGGCTACAAATGTCTTTGCCCACCTGGTTTCGGAGGAGAGGACTGCAGTCATCGCATTACAGACTGTATTGATGAACCCTGCCTCAACAATGGCACTTGTAGGCGGATAGTGGATGGATTTGAATGCACCTGTTCACAAGGTTTTCGTGGTGAGACCTGTGAAGAGAACGTGGATGATTGTGATTCACATCCTTGTCAAAATGGTGCAATCTGTGTGGATGGCATCAACAAGTATCACTGCTTCTGTGTCCCCGGATACCAAGGACACAACTGTGAGATTGACATAAACGAGTGTGCATCACGACCTTGTTGGAACAATGGAACTTGTATTAATGGAAAAGACCAGTACCTGTGTGAATGTCTGCTGGGATATACAGGTAATTTGTGTGGGTGGGCAAACTCGTAGGTTACACCATTTTGTAACTGTATTATTAACAGTCTAAAGCAGGGGTCACAATTTCGGTCCTGGAGAGTTTGCAGAGTTTAGCTCCAACCATAATTAAACACACCTAAAGCAGCTAATGAAGGTTTTACGAGGTATACTTGAAACTTGGTGTGTTGAGGCAAGTTGGAGCTAAACTCTGCAGGACACCGGCCCTCCAGCATCAAGTTTGATGACCCCTGGTCTAAAGCATGCTCAATCCCACTCTTGACTGGCCAAGGTTCTGCAAAGTATAACTCCAACATACCACTTACCTTAAGGTTTCTAGTAATCCTAAAAATCCTTGACTGGCTGATTCCAATGTTTTTAATTAGGGTTGGAACCAAAATCTGCAGGATTATGGCGCTCCAGAAGCAGGATTGGGCACTCTGGTTCTCAAGGATATTCACACTAACAACAATTTGGCAAATCATTTGTAGTCATTATTGTGTTCTAAATCTCTGTAGGAGTAAACTGTGAGATGGAGATTGATGAATGCGAGTCAAATCCATGCCAAAACGGAGCCACCTGTCATGACCTACTGGGGCTGTACACCTGTGACTGTGTGCAGGGGTTTGAAGGTTCCGACTGTGAAATCAATATCGATGAATGTGAGAGTGATCCATGTCAGAATGGAGGAATCTGCATCGACCTCATTGATAAGTAAGGGAACTCAAAAATTATGGGAATGCCTGAGTCATGCAGATGGCATATACAGACTTCTGCATGGTGTGTAAAAAATATCTCCCTCTGTCTAAATAGTTGGTCATCAGACAGGAAGAGACAGCAGACCTGATTTTATGTTGATAGTTAAGAACATAAGACTATGCATGTACTGACTGTTTGATTTGGTGTATTTGTATGCAGTTACAGGTGTGAATGTGGAGGCACTGGTTTTATGGGAGACCACTGTGAGGAGGATATTCCAGAGTGTGCATCACATCCTTGTCAACATGAAGCAACTTGTGTAGAGGGCGTTAACCACTATAACTGTACCTGTTGGTCAGGTACCTCTCCTTTATACAAAATTTGTACTCATGTCTTTAATCTAAATTTGCACATATCTTAAATGATGTTGATGTGTGTGTAGGTTTTGAAGGAGATAACTGTGAGGTGGATATAGATGAATGTGCTGATACTCCCTGTGAGAATGATGGGGAATGTTTTGAGAAGTCAAAACTAGAACACTGGGAAACAGATTGGGAGTTCACCTATGCCACAGCTGCTGGTTACATCTGTCAGTGCCAACCAGGATACATAGGTACTGAGAACATTAAAACAGAATTGTAAAAAAACAAATCATACATTAATATAACTTTCATTTTAAAAACTCGTCCCAGAGTTGAGCCTAACTATGGGTATGATAGGTGGTCAAGGTTACTTAAAATTGATGCAATGTTCTACTTGAAAATAGCATCGCCATGTTGTTGATTTGTTTTGTTTGTTTGTTCTACACCAGGAGAGAACTGCTCAGTGAACATAAACGAGTGTGGATCTGAGCCATGTCACAATGGAGGAAGCTGTGAGGATCTGGTAAACGGGTACAAGTGTATATGCCTGGAGGGGTTCACAGGTTGGTGTTTGAAAATGAGAAAGAGTCTGTGTATGTTTTTGTTTGTATTGCTAACTTTATTATCTTTTTCTTTCTCAGGTGTAGAGTGTGAGGTTAACATAGATGAGTGTGAGAGTGCCCCCTGCCTGAATGGAGGTGTATGTGAAGATGGAGTGGCTGAATTTAAGTGTCATTGTGCAGAAACTGAGGAAGGTCTTTTGCCATGGGGGGGACCTAAATGCACTGTGCAGCTGGTTGGTTGCATTGACCATCCGTGCCAAAATGGCGCTACCTGCTTGCCATGGTTAAATGGAGAGACACACGGACATACTTGTCTTTGTCCACCGGGATTCTTTGATGATGTATGTTTAACACCAACCACATTCTCCTTCTCCTCACCAAAGTTCTTTCTTATTGAAATTCCACCACTCGAGCGCAGAAAAAGAGACATAGAAGAAGAGGAACACCCCCTGGGGGTCCACCTACGCTTCCGCACAACACTGCCTGATATGCTGCTGTTCTTTCGTGGCAATGCTGAGTTCTTCCTCTCTCTAGAGATTGTTGGGGGTGAGCTGTGTGCCAAAGCGATATCAAAGGAGGGAGGGTCATTGGAGGCAAAATTACAAGGACTTGTAAATGATGGAGATTGGCATGAATCAGTGGTAAAAATTGAAGGATGGGATCAGGATATCAGACTTGTGCTGCAAGTTAAAGGTTCAAGCTGTGACAATCAATCGTGCAAAGTTGAACGCAAGCTACCAGATGCTCAAGAAAATTTCTTGCATCATGACAGTTTAACAAAGTTGTATGTAGGTGGAGTACCAGATGAGTACACGGAGCTAACCTTAAGTGGTCATGGATTTTTGGGTTGTATGGAGGACCTACAGGTGGATGGCCTTCATGTCTTGCCACATGATCTGGGAGATGAGGAAGCGAGCATAGAGTTGGGCTGTATAAAGACGGAATGGTGCAACGTGGACCCAAATCCCTGCTCTCAACAAGGTCACTGCGTCGACCTTTGGACGATCTATCGCTGTGACTGTTATAGGCCTCACTATGGCCATGACTGCAGCCAAGGTATGCATACACATATGCTCACACACTCAAACTGCAATTCTGTGGTACACTCTCAAAAATAAAGGTACAAAAGCTGTCACTGGGGCGGTACCTTTTCAAGAGAGACATGTTTGTACCAAAAGGGTCCATTTTGGTAACTTAAAGATAAATATTAGTACTTAAAGTGTACATATTTTAACTTAATAGGTACTAAAGTGTACCTTTTAAAAAAGAACAGTGGCCCAGTTCAGGTGTAGGTGAACTTATATAATAATAGATAAAACGTTGTCATGCTTGACTTTTTTTTTCTCTATTTCTGTTACTTCCACAGATTTCTCCTTTTGGACGTTTGGTCATGAGGACTCTACAAGTTATCTTGCATTTGTACTGCTGTCTGATATTGGCAAGAACTTTAGTGTGTCATTCTTCCTACGATCTCTTAAATCAAGTGGTTTATTATTTCAGCTACGTAGGACAGGGCTTCAGGAGACAGAGGAGGAGGATCCTTATTTTACCATGTACCTGGAAATGGGACGAGTGCAGGTGACCTCTGTGGTGGGGTCACCCATTCTATCATCACCAGTGTTTGTCTGTAATGGCGTGAAACAAATGATTCAAATGGACGTACAGGAGGGTCAGGTGTTCTTTAGCCATGGTGGATTGCGCTATGGCCTTGGCTCACTGCCTGACTTAGAAGTTCTGGAGGGAGACCTGTTGTATGTTGGTGGGTTTCCAAATGAAGAGGGTGCAGCTGAATGGGGGGGGCATTTTAAGGGCTGCCTGCAAGACCTGAGACTAGACGATGTGCATCTGGATATGGAAGTTTGGAATAGTACCCTCAGTGACACTATCTCTATTATCTCCAGTGATGCAAAAAACGTGCTACCTGGATGTATAAGTGATGAAAAATGCAAGGTATGTGAAAACTTTTATCCCATTAGATCCATTTCAATTGATAATTGCAGTTGGAAAGAGCTGATGGTATGTTTCTGGTTTGCAGGTGGAGCCTTGCTTAAACGGTGGAGAGTGCACAGTCACATGGAATGACTTCACTTGTTCCTGTCCACGGGATTTCACCGGAAAGACATGTGAAACTCGGGTTTGGTGTGTCAGCAACCCGTGCGTAAATGGTGGACACTGCGTGGATCTGCTGGATGGTTTTGAGTGTATGCTAATATTAACATCTAGTTAATATTTCAGTTTCCTAAAGGTCCTATTAGCAAAATAATTAATTCAGAAATATGTGACCCTGGACCACAAAACCAGTCATGGGTTGGGTGCCTTACCCTCCGTAGAAATCACAGTCTGCGGCCATACAAATCACGTTCCGGTGGTTCTCTCACCATAGAAATCGCGAACACGTTCCTCCCCAGTAGAAATCGTGCAACTCCCTCAGGGGGACCCACTCCATCGTCAGGCCCTTAGAATCATCCCAATCATCCTAAAATCCCAACCCATATATCTTCATGGAACATGATGTTTACTTAATATCCCAGTAGAACATTTCTAGCATAAAAGTAAAAAAATCTATAATTTTGACCCATACAATGTATTTTTGGCTATTGCTACAAAGATACCCCAGCAAGTTAAGACTGGTTTTGTTCTCCAGGGTCACATATAATGTGTAAAGGTTGACAATCATGGAGTAAAAATAAATGTGTGTAAAAAAACAGTAAATATATATTATAAGACATTTTTTGTTTTTACAGGCATTGCTAACGCAACTTTTGACAACAAACCCCTACACTACAGTTCTAAGGGATCTCTAGTTTACCCGGTGACCAACTTGACCATGGATCTCCGTACAAGGCAGGAAAATGCCGTATTACTTCGTGCATGGAGAGGTGCGGAGTTCCTACTGATTGGACTAGTGGATTCAGCCGTTCATGTGGAGCTCCAAACCGAGAACAGTGTGGAACCAGTGATATTCTCTGGACAGAGAGAGATTGCAGATGGAAACTGGCATCACCTGCTGGTTGCCATGGCCAGTCCAGAGCGTGATGCATCACAATGGTTCATTTTGGTGGACGGCATCATCGACGGTAGCAGTGTGCCGGACCTTGCTGGTAATTTAAGTTTCCTTAAAGATTTGTCAAGTGAAGTTGCACTGGCAGAGACGTACACAGGATGTCTAGGTGCTGTCAGAGTGGGTGAGGTTTACCTTCCATTTGTAGACAATGCCAAGTCGCCCCAAACGTCTCGGTTTTGGCGAAGACAAGATGAGCGTGTGCGGATAGGCTGCTTTGGTGCTCCAGTGTGCCTCTCTCATCCCTGCAGACGTGGTGGTACGTGTGTGGATCTCTTCAATAGATTTGGCTGCCAGTGCTCATCAGGCTGGGAAGGGATCACCTGTGAGAAAGAAACAGATGAGTGTGTCTCAGGACCCTGTCTCCATGGCAAATGCAAAGACAAGTTTAATGGGTTTGACTGCTTGTGTCACCCAGGATATGCTGGACCTACTTGTTCAGAAAACATAGACGACTGCAAAGCATCGAAGTGTAAAAACGGGGGAACCTGTGTGGATGGAATTAATGACTTCACCTGCATCTGTCCACCTAAGTACAGTGGAACACGTTGTCAGTAAGTTACTTCAGATCACATACTGATGCATGGACTTGACTTAGTGGTAATTTACAATGTATATGCCCTCCGACAGAGAACAAGGTATGAGATGACCTGATTGCAATTTTAAATGCTTGTAAACCCCTATTGAAAAATGTCACATTATTTCTTGTTACAAGAGATTGAAAGAGCCAGTTAGAAATTTTGGGAGCTTATTCATTTGATTGTTTGTGTTCTTGTGCATCAGGTATAACTATCCTCCTCTAAAATGTGAACTGGATTTCGAATGTGAAAATAATGGTATTTGTCATGACACTCAGTGGGGGGCAAACTGCACCTGCCCTTCCGGATTCACAGGAGACAGGTGAAATCCAGACATCAATGTCCATTACAAATAAAGTTAATATACAAATACTGGCATAGATGACTAAATGCATGTGTTGGTGTACATATTTATTTCCAGATGCGAGAGAGAAACTGATGAGTGTGCATCTAACCCATGTCTAAACGGTGGCTCGTGTCTGGATCGTCTGAACAGGTTTCAGTGTTTGTGTCCAGCAGGATTCAGTGGCCAATTCTGTGAAACAAATGTAAGTAAACACCGGAGTTTGAAAATAAGCATGCAATTTAGGAGCATAAATTAGAATGCAAACAGTAACTATTGGAATCTCTCTTTGTAGAAACAATCTCAGCAAGAACAAATACCATGGTTGGCAATAGCGGTTCCATTGGCATGTGGTTGTATCCTCTTGGTGGCCATCGGACTCATTTTTATGTTGATGACGGCACGCAGGAAGAGGCAATCAGAAGGAACTTATTCCCCAAGCCATCAGGAGATTGCTGGTGCACGCCTGGAGATGGATAGCATGCTGAAAGTACCACCTGAAGAGCGACTCATTTGAACACACAAACAGATGTAGATTCAGGGGCTCTAATATTATCTGTGTGACTCTGTGATGGAACTACACTTACCAAGACTTTGTGGTGTTACAGAGCCACAGTGAGAAGCAAGTGCTGTATCAAACAACCAACCGAGCAACTTAGCAACCAGAAGATATGTGGTAATACACGTGGAAAAGGAAAAACATGAAGGCATTTAATATGGTCGATGTTCTGTGGAGACCTAAAACTTTGGAATTGAACCAACTCTCTCAAGCGTAGTTGAACTCGGTGATTCTTTACCTCATGGCATTGTATGCCTGAACCGCTTTGACAAATATTGTAAAGAGACAGAAATAAGAGTTTACATTCTTCCCACAGCAGTTAAAATCCAGCAGTTAACCAATCCCTCTCAAAGATAAGCACTAAAAATAGTGCTAATGAAGGAGTGAGCAACATTTACGGGAAAAAACTAAAATCACAGCATTTGAATGTATAAGGTATGTCTGTCAGCGAGCTACCATACCTGCTGTATGCTACACTGGATAAGATAATCAAAACTGAGGAATGTGGCTTCATATTCATGCCAATTAGCCATATATTAGTATTTTTAAGGTTTGAAAACAACTGAAACTAGATACCCCTTTAAAGTAAGGCATTTTCTTTGCATAAATGATTGTGTTGTTGCATTCACACTGTGTCAGAATTATCCTAATTATGCGTTCCCGAGTACTAAACGCTATTTCCGTCTTTGCTGAATGCACAATCACAAGTTTGCAAGTAATTACAAAACAAAAAAAAAACAAAAACCAACAACTTTGAATTTTGAAAAGAAAAAAGCTCTGGCTTTATTTGACTGTTCGTGACGTCATGTATAAACAACCAAAAAGGCCACAAGTAATGCTAGTTATGTAGCGATCTCAGCTAGTTGTTTTATTTTAGCCAATATCCTTCACTTCCAGTATTCAATATACGAGACAGCAAGAAGTGTTTTAATTTTTTTTTCTTTTTTGCTATCACAGAAAGCAAGCAGCAGAGCTATTTAACTGTTATTGGTGGAGTCACAAACAACTGAGCTGAATCGGAGCAAAATTGGTATTGGCAAAAAATGAATGGTAATTTCCAATTAAATGTGAGCGCAATACTTTGTTTTTATTTTGTTTGAGGCTATTATTGGAAAAACTGTGAACATGTTAGTGTTTGACAATCACTGCACTTGACATTTTTTAGGAATGTGTGTTCATACTACTAAGATAAACAGCACCACCACCACTGTATACACATGCAAATAGGATCACATGCATGAGCGTTGAAATAAAATTCTGCCTGTGTATTAAGATGAAATAACAGAGGAGAGATAAACATAAGAACAAATCTTTGCTTATGTCTAAATGCTGTAAAAACTAAGTGTATATGTTGTAAATTGAGGCTATAATTTGTTTTTGTTTTTGTCCCATATCAGTCAGACTTTCTTTAAATGTGTGCATAGGATTTACTAAAACTAAACCGTACAGTGTGTACTACATTTTAGGAATATATGTTTGAATGTGTAAATGTGCAAAACATGAGTAGTAAAAGTGTTTGTGTTTAATTGTTTAAAAGAGTCACTGCTAAAATATTTAGGATAAGTGATGTGCATTTTAACATGTTAAACTGACAGTCCTTTAAAAACGTGCGTAAAAATACTGGGAAAGAAAACGGTTAAAAATAAATGACTAAATGTGGGCAAAACTAATCTCAAACTCACCACTTTCACATGAATATACTGTGTGCTTTTTAATGATGGCAAACACAAATAATAACATCCAAATAATAATAATAATTAAAAAATAAAAAAGTGCAATATGATAATAACAGGATATGCGTTCACATTAGGATACATTCCAAGAGAAAATTGTATTTTACACATCAGAAAAATCTTGATAGTCCCCCTAAGAGCAGCACTATCCTACCACTCAAGATGAAACCTCAAAGGATCCTGTCAAAATAGGTCCTACAATGTCAATATCAAATCCATGTCAGCCATATTTTCAAAACCTCTTTTACCCAAACATAGTAGATTATAATTTGACACTCTTTCTGCTGGAATACAGAATACAATCACATGTCAGTGACTGCTGTGCAGTGATGACATCTACAATACTTCACCCAGAACAACTTTTAACACTAAACATGTTTGGATGTCTTGCCAGTTAAGTCACCGTATAAGAAAAAAGAAAAAATATCACAGCTCATCTGACCATTCCTTAAAAAGGAAAACAAATACTGTATCTGCCGCAGTTAAATGTGTAGGTACTTTCAACAGCAAATGTTTGTCAATTAATTTTTTTTGCGTCAACCAGTTCATTTTACTGAATAATTTCATTTAAAAATGTTTTCTGTTTTATAGTAGCACTTTAATATGCACACACACACACATTTTGCTGCAATTCATTGTGTTAAACATTATCAAAGTCTCCTACTAGAAGCTCACTGCTATCCAGTGCAGTGCTGCTCAGTGTATTCTGTGATAGTGTATTGGTTTCCATTGCTTTAGTTTTAATCTTTCAGTATAGATTCCTAAACAAGGACAGTTGCTTCACCACACATTTCAACCTAACAGCTGACATGAAATGTAAAAAAAAAACAAAAAAATCTTTTTTAACATTAAGACAAAATTTCAACCAAGAACAACCCATGCAGTAAGACTAGGAATACACAACAAACCTCTCACCACAAACAGCTCCGAATTTACACACACACTCTCTCATTTAAGGCCAAATTCAAAAGGTGATATAAACAGATAAACTAACAGAAAACGTGATACAGCTCTACATGGAGGATAGAGATGTTCAAGAACACTTTAATAACACAAATAACATTATTTCATATCTTTAAATACAGCAATAAAACCAGAGAAGAAGAGACACCAGTTCACTCCCTGATGTTCCCTGACATGGACAAAAACAGGTTTCTTTTGGATTTGAGCGTTTGGTTGTATACAATTCTTTTCCATGTCAAGATTTGCACAAACAGTGTTCTCCTACTTGTAAGTCTCAGACAATTTTTTTTTTTTTTGCAAAAAAACGGCATGAAACGAAGATCCGAGAAACGAGATTGTGTATAGTGCTGAACTAAACCCAGAAAACAGGCACAGTCTATGACAAGAAAACCAGCTGTTAGAGTTAGGATTCATTTTAACACGCTTTATAGCAGTATGTATGTTTAAAAAGCGCAAAAAGCCTCTATGTAGAGTGCATGGCAGTAGCAGATTAGATGGAAAAGAGTAGCGCTAAAAAGAAGGTCGGTGACTGGTCGCTTTATGAAAGCTATAAGTCTATCGTGTGATGCTCAGGATAAAACAAGAACTTTAACATCAAATCAAAGCAAGTGGACAATTAGCATCTAAACTAAACTGTTGAAACTGAACAGAACCCTGTTCCATAAGACCCATTGTAATACTTTTGGACTGACACCCAGGCAAGCAGAACTAGAGGTAAAGTCGGTACCAATGAAGGCGTTCACCATGTATTTAGCATTAAAACACACTCATGATTGGTTTACCTACTTTAAATTACACTTTTTTGGTAAAAAACGGATGCATTAAATGCATACTGCATTTTTGACCTGACTTCAGACCTCTAGGGGGCAGGATTGTGTTCTACAGGGCTGGTTACTCCGAGCCGTTCTGAGCCCTACCGTCCAGCTGCACTTTATCTCACTCTATGCTCTACGCAGTGAGTATTATATAGCTTCTACAAGGGCACGATATGTAGCGCAGTATGCATTATTGTATGCTGTATGTAATGTAGTGCAAATATGAAGTACACGGCAGGTACAATGTTATATGCGATTTGCATTATAGAGTCCAGGATGTAGTATGCCCTTGTTTGGGCTGTGTAGTACGCCACCTACTAAGGAAGAAGAATCTAAGGATTCGCATTATAAATGGCAATTTAACAATCGTTTGTAGAAGTTTGCACAAGAAATTAGATGCTAGGGTTTAACGGATTGAATTAATAGGGTTAAAATAAACAAGATTCTTATTAAAACAGTACTGATTGTTTAGAGATTGTGCAATTGCTGCCATATACGCAACAATGGCAGTCTAATCGCTAATGTAGGACTTGGGTCGTATTATTGTGTGGTCTCTTTAGTATCGTAGTCTGATCCCTAAGGAAACTAGACCGCTAGCTACAGAAAATACAGTGTTATACTGCTAGTATGGTTTTTCAGTGTTTAACCTGCTGCTTTTGAAACAACACGGTTCATCCGGATGCTATGGGAAATACATCATTAGCATCTGTGTGCATAAGGCTAAGTGTGTGAGCTAGGCGCAAAAAAAAAAGCACGACACACTCTGAGAGGGAAAATGTCTTACAGTGCTTTCAGGCCACTAGGGGGCACAATCTTAAAATCCCACTGGCTCAAAATTTGCAGTCCCTCACTGGTTGGTAGCAGCCATGGAGGAAAGATGTGGGCAGAGCTAGTCAAACGTTTCCCACCTTCTGCGCAAATCCTCTACCTTCTTTTTGGGGGGCGTGGTCATTACAGTTGGTGTGGTTGCCATAGTAAGAAGGTCACTGAATGGGTCACGGGGTTCGTCTGTAGAGACTTGCGCAGGCTGACCCAGAGTAGCCGGAGCAGGTGAGTCTAAGAGGGTTGAAAGAGAACCGCTACTGCTGGAGGATGGAGGAATGCGTCCAACTGGCCACGCCCCTCCAGTTGGGGTCACACCAACAGCAGATGTCTGGCTGAATATAGAGAAAGGGTGGGCAGTTGTGGGAAAGTAGTTGGCACCTGGGGGAGGCATGTAGGCTGGGGTAAAAGGGTTACCTGGGACAACAGGACTATAGTGCCTTTGTTGCTGGTACTGGGGTGGTTGGGTAAAGGGGTTTAGTGGTACTGGAGGGGGGAAGGCGGGGAGGTTTGGTGGGTTGGGTCGAGGAGGTACAGGGGGTTTAGTAATGGACGGAGTGGCGTCATTCTTTGTTGCTCCGCACAGAGGGTCCAACAAGCTCAGCAAGTCCTGTCCCTCGCTTGACTCGCTGGGCTTTAACAAGTCCATCTGAGTTTGTGATTGGGAGTGAGGAGACATGTTCAGTGCTTGCCGAAACTCTTGTCCTCCAGCAGATACTCCTCCCTCCTTTTCGCTTGCCTGTTTAACCCCGCGCAGCAGGGTCACAGCAGGTGCCAGAACTGTACCTGGTTCAGGTGTTTTTCGACCTTGGGGACGAGGTATGGTGATACAAGCCCCTTCTGTCTTCTCTGCACTGGGATTTGAACTCTCTCTGCTGGGTGGCCGTGCATCCAGGGGTTCCAAGGGTGGCACGGAGAGAGGTCTCTCCCAGGAAGGTGACTCTTGGCCAAGCAACTTAGACGGGTCTTCTCTTTGGCTCCAGAGCTTGCTGTACGGATTGGTGGTTTTAAGACCAGGGAGTGTGCGTGTGCGCTCACCAGAAGCAAGATTCATCCGCTGAAGAACAAACAATCAGAACAGATTTTAAGATAAAGGTAATATATAGGCTGATAAATTTGGTTGCTTTGGGGTACTTAAAATCTTGTTTTGTACACCTAGAGTTTGAGTGCTTCAAGGAATGACAATTGTAATCAACTCCTTAAAGACAAAATGTAGCTATGATTATCACCATAAACCATTTTGACTTTGGCAGTGGTTTAATGTATTCCCTACAAGTGGAACAATAATTTAGTCCAGCATTTGCAAAAAAACGATTTATGCCTTTTCTCTGATCGGATAGCTATCCAACAGTGAAAAGACTCTTTCTGCCCTCAGAACCACTTTTACGGCTGAATTTAATCCGACTGCTCAAATCACTTCGGATGTTGGTCTGGGTCATTCCAGATGAAACTGAATAAATGCAAATGCTTCTGGTCATTGAAACCTCATACGCAAATTGTACTCCTCCCAAAATCTAAAAATTTGCATTCAGCGCAGGAAATGAGGATAGATTTGTATCCATTTTGCAGAGACACATGTGGCCAAGTGTCAATGTAACAATTTCAGTAGATCATATAGCCATTTGATCAGAGAAAACGAATTAAGTCACCAGGTGTAAACAAGCCCAAAGTGGTGTGCCTCCCTCCCAAAACTTTGCAAAATGATCTAACCTGGTAGTTGAAGTTGGAATGTTGTGGGTCTGCTCGAAGCTCCTCCAAACTTCTGGCGGAACTGAGTGTAGAGTGTGTGCTGTGAGAGGGCTTTGTGGTATTTGTGGTTTCTGTACATTCTGGCTCCCCCTGCTGACTACGGAAGGCGTCCTGCAACAGGTTCAGGTCAGAGAACTTGTCTAGCACAGGGCTGGACGGAGCAGTGTTACCTTGGAAGCACTCCCCAACCTCCTCACCTTCTTCCACAAGCTCTGCCTCTTTCAGAGACCTGTATGGCTGGGGCCTATGTCACATACGCAAACAAAAACACACAAACAAGCACACGCACGCACAACACATGCACAAACAAGTACAGACACACAATTATAATTTTCAAGTTAGATGAAGAGCTGCTGAAATGGGCAGATTTGATCAAAATCACTTTACATAAATAAGCGGTTGCATGCCTCAGATTAAGACTCAAATTTATTAAATCTAGCCATGCAATAAAATTGATTTGAGACAACTTTAAAAACAAATATAGCAGATCACAGCTTAAAGTGCCCCTATTATGGATTTTTGAAAATGACCTTTCATACAGTGTGTAACACAGCAAGGTGAACGAAAGTATCCTGCTAATTTTTTAATCTGAAAGTGCACCATGTATGAAGTTATTGTCTCTCAAAAGAATGGGTCACAGGGTTCCACTTTGAATTATTAGAATGAGTTGTTTTTAAAACTAAAATATTCCTGCCACTATCCTCGGGCCGGGCCAGGCCATGATGAAGCATTTGTAGTTTTTTTGTTTTTTTTAATCATTACTTAATTAGTCTAATTTTTTAGGCTACGTCTTTTCATTCAGATCCATTCTGAATAAACAAACAATGCAGTTTACATGCTTCGTCCTTGTTGCATTATTCATTAAGATAAATTTAAACTAATTTCTGTAGTTCAAACAACTACAGAATTGTATTAAAAGAAAAGTTCGGTTTAAATCGGGCTCATAATTACAGTTAATGTGTCGAACCGGGTCAGGGTCGGACACGAGGTGCACAGGCTCAGGTAGGATCGGGTTTAATTATTTGGGCCCGACCTAAGCTCTACTCCCAAGACCATTAAACCATGAACCTTTCATAAACCATAAAGTGAGGCACTTTATCTAAATACTATGGCATACAGCGGCCCCAAAAACACTTGAGGTACTTAAAAATGAGGTTGTCATTGCATTAGATAACAAATTGCCCTCTTGGACTGATCCAGAACAAAATTCTTTGCCGTATTCTTGATAATATGCAGAATGTATTGCATGCTCAGATATGAAAGGTGTGTTAGTTTTAAGTACTTTGTCATTGGAGACTAAACACGCTGGCCCATTCTGTATTGCATGCCTATGCACAAAAGTCAACTAGAGGAACACTGAGAGAAGATTAGGGGGCCAAGTACCAAGCCCAGGGGTATCTCTATGTACAGTTGATACAATTTATGCTGACAATTTCCACAACTAGAATGTTTTGAGTAGCACTATATTTAATGGTTTAGCAGTTGGTTTGATATTTTGTAACCTAATGCAGTGACATCTTTTCATTTTTAGTGTGTTCAAATACTTTTTGCGGGCATAGTATGTAAAAAAAAAAAAAGCCAGCAAATATTACTTTTAAGGCTAATTGACATTAGAGAAATCAAGGATGAAAACCACTTGAACAGAGACCATTCAAAAGGAGCAGAAAGCAGGAAGTGTTCAGGAAAAGCAGCAATGGAGTCGTCATCCTGAGACAGCTCGTCACCCGAAGAATCCTCGCACAGAAACACTGTATAGTGACGAGTTGGACGCACGTAACTACAGCATCAACATGCACGCATACAGAGGTGCACAGCAGCAGCAAAAAAAACAAAAAACAGAAAGCATAAACAAATTGGCAGAGACAAAGAGAGCCAAGTATCAGGTGCAACCACACACAAACACAAATCACAAAAACGACCACCCAGTGTGAAAGAGAAACACAAGAGTGAAGAAGACAAAGAAAGAGTAAGTGAGACATGCAATCACTCAGTCAAGACCCCAACATTTTTGCTGTGCTGATTTGTATGTGATAGATATTTGATGGATATTAAATATAATTATAAATATAATACTAATACTAATAAAAACATACATTTTAACTTAAATGTAAAATAAATAGAATTAAAAATTTTAGGCATCTTCTATCAAACTGAAGGAGTTTTTTTGCAATAATTATCTCTTGGCTCACATTACCCCACTACATTATCTCTACATTATCCCACTTATTACATTGATATAAATCTAATAAATAATGGTTTCATTATCCTTATTTAAAAGTATTCTGTGAAACTATGTTTCTATGTACAAATGTAAACAATCTGCCAAATAACGAGAATAGCTGGCACTGAACATGCCGGGAATGCAAAGTAAAATGCTCCCTAGATAGAAACACAAAAACCATTGCCTATTTGCTTGTATTTTGCAATTGCATGTAAGAAAGGTTAAATGTTTGAGTCTTACTGTTCAGGGCTTCCTTCTATGCCAATGTTACTGCGCGGTCTTTTTGGCACCAGAGGCCGAGGAGGTCGAGCCTGCAAACACACGCCAAAGCAGATTTTTAAACAGTATATAAATGTCTTACGTTCTGGATTGGTTAAATCCTTGTAGATGCCACTGTTAGATCAGAAGTCAATTGCTCCTTTTAGAAAGCAAAGATCAGAGGTCAAGATCCTGTCAAATGTAAACAGAAATGTGGTATCCAAGACCAGAATAAAGCACCCTTTAAACAAAAGGAAAAAAAGTTGTGCGGTAGAAAAGTAAGTGCAAACACACATGACAAACTCTTTCATGTGTGAGTGAGCATTATTCTGTAGAAAAATAATTGATGTTAGATCACACGAGCACACACGCACACAGTATCTGGCCAGAACACACAAATATAACACACTCCAGTGCAGCAGCCAGGGCAGAGGGGAATATTTGAGCTTAGGGTGACAGGTCAGAGGTCAGGGATGAGAGTGCTGTACTCACTGGTCGTGTGCTGCGCTGTAGTTTGGAGGGATGGGGGGGAGGGGGACGTTGTGGCCGAGGGGGCCGTGGGGAACGTGACTGCTCAGTCTGCTCCAAACATACACACACACACACACTTATCTGTGAAAATATGACTTCGCACTTTCTAAAATGTAACTGAACATAAGGGCTGAATTCTAATTACTAATATTCCATGTCAACAAGCCTTCCATTTAACATACATCTCAAAGGCATAAGGCAAAATCAAAGCTTCATATCACGATAATTGCTGATGCTTTTATCAGATATTGAAATACATTACATTAAAAAAGGCAAGCCTCTTAATTTAACTAATTTAACAGCTTTTTCAAATAACAAACATCATGTACTGTTAAATACAATATAAATGTAAAAAGTAAACAAATGTTTGACATTTTCAGCTAATATCATAACATCTTTTCTAGGCTAGTCTTTAGTTCATATTGAAATGTATGAGTGTAAACAACTGTTTAAAAATAAATATTAAGTATTAATCTTGATTAATTGCATCCAAAAAGTTTTTGTTTGCATAATGTGTGTACTGTGTATATTTATTATATATATACTCTGCCGTTCAAAAATTTGGGGTCAGTAAGATATTTAATGGTTTTTAAAGATGTTTCTTCTGCTCGTCAAGGCTGCATTTA
>JAUCMU010000007.1:2210658-2220772 GCA_032275025.1 Enteromius treurensis | reverse complement strand
TATATATATATATATATATATTTACCCCATTTAAAATGAAAGTGCTTGATATATATATAGCTACCTACGAGAAAATCATAATAGACGTCACATATATGCCTGCGTGGATGAATTGTTTCTCTGATCGTTTTATTGTGTATTTCAGTTCGAGGACGGGTGTCAGTTTTGCATTGCTTTTAGGCCTAAAGGCTTGTAGATTTCTAGTTTGCCGTTATAGAATAGAATAGAATAGAATAGAATAGAGCATGCCCAGAGGGTATATTATATGGCTATAAAGTATGGATAATTTTTACTCCTAAAATGACTTTAAATAGTTGTCTTTTAACATTGTAGTCAAGAAGATAATTGAATAATATGAACATAATTCATCCATATGATTGTATAAGAGGTGCATGCGAGTAAACAGCGGTCACCTCCTCCTGTCCCTAAGCGCACGGAGTCTGATGTAGCCTATTATTTAAAAGCCTGACTGAGTTAGCAGATCCACAAACCCTGATTCTGCGCAAATGCAACAACACCCCGACCATCTTACTGAAAAGAAAAGGGGGCAAATGAAGACGGCATTATAGACACTGATGAAGAGAGGCAACATGCTCACTGGGAATCTATTATTCCAAACAAAGTTTCTGATTCACGGAGATTTAGTTAGTTTGGACACACTTTTTAAACAGCTTTGTCACTAGTTTTCCTTTATTTAAATGTAGCCTAGTGAAAGATGAAACATAAGAGTGGATAGATAGATAGATAGATAGATAGATAGATAGATAGATAGATAGATAGATAGATAGATAGATAGATAATATCTATCCTCGAGCACTTGGAAAACCTCTTTGAAGACTTCTCATCTTTTCTTTGACCCAAAGGAGTAAAAAAATAGTCATTCATCCTTGCAACGCGGGAGAGAAAGGACCGCACTGCTCTATGGAAAACAATGAATCAGTAAGAATTAATTTTATTTATTTGTAATGTAAATGTAAATCATATTTCATCATTTCATCTTTTAGCAATGCAAAAAGTAAAAATGTGCAGTTGTAAACAGTCATTTTGTGTTTAGAAAACCTTTTATTTTAGATGTTACAATATTGTATACCTTTTTATTCACAGCATTAATTCGTACAAAAAGTGAACGCTGTTTTAAAGTAGCTGTATATAATATTACATTATATTTAACATTCTGGATGGCACGGTTAGTATACAGTTAACCACACATTAATTATTTGTAAGCTGACTAATAAAGAAATAGTCTGTTATTAGGCTATTTATTCATATGAATAAATAATAGTAATTAAAAATGAACGAGAACTTAAACAGCATAAGATATGGGTTATAAATTAACTGATTTTGGTTGGTGAAAAAAACCCCGTTTTGATTATTTATTTGATAGCGAGGATAAATGTTCAGCTGTGGTGTTCCAGGGCTGTGAGTCTCCGGTGTGCGCGGGCTGTGGCGCGCTGATCTCAGATCGCTTCTACCTGCTCGCGGCAGACAGGCGGTGGCACGAGCGCTGTTTGAAATGCAGCGCGTGCCACGCTGACCTGGAGTCAGAGCTCACGTGCTTCAGTAAACACGGAGACATTTACTGTAAGGAGGACTACTTCAGGTAAAATAAATGTCTATTTGGAATAAACTATTCAACCTCGAAACGAGACTATTAGCCTAATCACCGGCACCGCGTTGCAGGTGCAGGTTTGTTTTTAATGCTTGTTGATACTTTAAAATGTTAAATTCCCACAAACACTTCCCAGAACAAAAATGCAATCCATTTAACGAACGCTGACCTTGTGGCCTTGTTGCCAAAATGTGAATCTGCTGTTTGTTGATCATTTAATGAAATGTTGAAAAATAAATGATCCACAACACTTTAAAAATATTTAAAAAATATAAATGTATGATAATTATAAAGCATAAGATTCTAGTAAAATACTGAACCGTTGTTTTGTGACAACATGCCCCAACACATTTCTCACATGCAGTTAAATGCATCTGCGTATTAAAAATGTGTTCTCTTAAGTAGGAGGTTTTCTTTGCAAAGATGTGCAAGGTGCCGCCTGGGAATCTCTGCCTCAGAGGTAGTGATGCGCGCCGGGGATCTGGTGTACCACTTGAGCTGCTTCTCCTGTGCCACCTGCGACAAAGTGCTGCTCACTGGAGATCACTACGGGATGAGAGAGACAGCAGTGTACTGCCGGGTACATTTCGAGATGATGCTGCAGAGGGAATGTCACACAGATTTGTATTATTCAGACATGTCTTCAGGAGAGCCTAACCCTGAGAGCGCCACATGCAATGAAAGGATCCCTGTGTATAGAGGACGGGCCCGGAAGAGGAAAAACTGTGATGCAACAGACCATGTTGCTTATAATTCAGGTAATGCATTTTAAATATTGGCATCATTTTATTTATTTTCATAATGTTTATTTTTACCCTACATGTCAAAACCATGTGTTTTAAAAAATCTCGTATACTCACCTAAATCTGTGTTTATTTGATTAGAAATATAATAAAATGGTAAATTATATTACAGTTTAAAGTAACTGTTTTCTATTTTAAATATGTTTTAAGAGTAACGTATTCATGCAGTGGCAAAGCTGTTAAAATATTCTTGCTGCTTGCTTATTTATTTATCTATCTACTTCTTTCTTTCTTTTTTTATTTAAACTATGATACAGTACCAACGTACAAAGTTTGGTCTAAGTAAAACAAAAAGAAGAAATCTTTTATTTTTATTCATCAAAGAATCCTGAAAAAAATGCATCATCATTTTTAGAAGCCGCAAAAACAGCTTTAACAATGTTAAAAAGTACCGTTATTAATATTTTAGTACCTAATCATCATATTAGAAGTGATTTATAAAGAATCACTGAATACTCAAAATATACTAACTATATACTCAGTTGTAATATTTCACAATATTATTAATTGTTTTTATTTTGATAAATAAATGAAGCCTTGGTTAACATAAGAGGCATTTAATGTGAAAAAAAATGTATTATTCAAAAGTATGGCTATATTGTGCATTTATTTGGGATTAACAGAATAAAAATATTAATATTTCTTATCAAACAATATGTCAGCATTACAAAGTCAGATCCTATAAAAAACAAATATAATTTAAATGTATATTGAAAATGTATACATATATATATATATATATATAAATATAACTTAATAATATATGAGAATTTATTTTTAAAAATATTATGCATTAATTGTACTAAACCATATAAAAAGTCTTTTAGAATAAATCATCTTAGTTCTGGTACTTTTATTCTTAAAAGCAAAAGATGAAAATGAGAGGACAACGTTTGCCATTGTTAACTGTAATGCCCCGGCCTTTAGTGTGAGTCATATAACAGTGATGATTAACTGTTTGTGTGTGCTCTAGACGTGAGTGATATGGGTGTGGACTTGCCGGAGAAAGTGAGCTGTCAGAAGTCCAAACGCATGAGAACGTCTTTCAAGCATCACCAGCTGCGGAGCATGCAGAACTTCTTCACCCACAACCACAATCCAGATGCCAAAGACCTCAAAGAGCTCGCCCAGAAAACCGGCCTCACCAAACGTGTGCTCCAGGTCAGAAAAACCTCTCTGGACCTCTGCTTGAGTTAAACAGTGAGATGCGAAGTCTGAGAGCACATTCAAAATGTGGCATTTTAGCATGGAAATAAACAGAAATGTTTAGAATGGAAGCTTGTTTTCCAGAATTTAAAGTTTATATCTCACAATTCTGAATTTCTATCTTGTAATTGTAAGTTTACATCTTGTTTCCATCTCACAATTACTTGTTGTCAAATCCTAGTGATGAATTATGAGTTTACATCATATTTCTGAATTTACAAAGACAAAATTGTAAGATATAAATTTGTTGCAAGAAAAAAGGTCCTCCCGTACGAGGTTCCGTAATTGCAGCATGAATAGAAAAATAGTCAGAATTCTAAGATGTAAATCCGCAATTAAAAAATTATGATTTGCATTTCTGGAAAAACAATTGTGCAATTATGCAGATTGTGAAGAAATAAAATCTGCGAGTTATAAAAAATGTGAAAAAATAAGAAAAAAAGGAGAGATGGGAACTCGCAAACAAGAGTTTATAACTTAAATTTGCATTTAAAATATTGAGAAAAAACGTTGCAATTGCCGCTTTTCATTTTTTACTTCTTTATTCATGGTGGAGAATGGGCTTCCAAAGTGTAGGGTTTAGGAAATTCATAAATGAAAAATGTATACAAAATATCTGAGGTTTGGCATTATTTTTAGGCCACTAATCAATTTACAACATTTATCATGTGATTCCTTTGAATGCAGACAGTCAGATGCTCCTTGTTTCCATGAAAATAAGTCTAATTGTTTCAAATCTTTATGATGTCTTTATTTCCTGCAGGTTTGGTTCCAGAATGCCCGTGCAAAATACAGGAGAAACTGTCTCTATCAGGAGAGCGCGGGAGTAGACAACATTTCTGACAATTCCACCATCACGTCTCCATCAGTGCCTTCACCCCAACTGTCCCACAGATCTCTGAGCCCGTCCAGCCCCACTGGCACCTCTCCTTCACAACTCACACAAAACACATTAGCACAACACATTCACAACATAAACTCCCCAATGTCTTCAGAGTTCCTCTACCACTCTTAAACATAGTGTTATATTACCTTAAGATCTGTGTACAACAGAGATGCTCACAAGTCTCTGAGCTAGAGTCCAAGTCAAGTCTCAAGTCTCTTTATTATATTAAGTCTTTGCATAACTATCATTCATCAGCTGAAGGAAGGAGAATCACGCGGTAAAAGAAAGGCCTAATTCAGCACTGTCTTTTGCTGTCATGCCATTTCAGGTTGGTTTAAAATGGATTTCGGAATACTTGCATAATACTGCATATTGTATACTATATGATGCCTGTTATATATAAGTGGTGTATCAATATGCAGTTATAAATGTTTGATCGTCACATTTTAATCTGCAAGTTGCATCCAGATGTAAGCACAGATAAAATTCAGCTTTGCATAACAGGAAAACATTATATTTTACAATGTATTTAAATAGAAAACAGCTATTTCAAACTGCAATCATATTTAACAGTTTTACTGTATTATTGAACAAATAAATGCAGACTTGGTGAGCAAAAGAGACTCATTTAAAAAAAAGTATCTTACCAACTCAATATTTTGAACTAATATCAAGTCATTAAGAGTCTAAGTCACAGCTGAACTGAACAGTATACACACATTCATATGCGTACAGAGTCAAATCAGATGTGGGAACTGTTATTTGAACAACTTATTCACATTCTGAAAAAATAATGTTTGTTTATTCAGCACTGGAGTGTGTGGCGTTTGATTATTTTAGTCTGGTATGTTGTTTTCTTATTTTGCGTGTGTAAAGTTTGTCCAGTGTAATTATCCTGATCCGTACTGAGGTGATTGTGGTTTGCATTGTGCAGTTACGAGCTGCGACTGAGGTCAGCCAGAGCTGCGGAGATAGCATCAAACAGAGAAAGAGATTCGCTGAAGTCTTTCTTCCATGACCACATTTTTTTATTGGCTGCTAATGAGGTCTTCGGTTTGTACTGCAGAAAATATTTTCCCAAATTTCTCATCGTTAGGGGTTCTTCACAAGTTCTGCACAGTTGTCGAGTACAAAAAAAGAAGAAGATGGAACGAGGAAGAAAAACGTAGAAATATTGAGTGGTGTTTGATTTGGACTGTTTCTATATGCTGCATATTTCATGCTTGTGGTTGTGGTTGGACCAAGTGTTTACCACGAGGAAGCACGTGTGTACGCGTGTGTCTGGTTTGTGTTTACGCATGTGCGCTTTTATGGATGGGAGATTACAGGACACGCTGCTCTCATTCCCACAGACCATTACAGACACTTATAGCATGATTTTAGTGTATTTCTGACTCTGTATTTATTAATTATTTTATTTATTTATTTGTTTTTACTTTATCTTTTATTGTTGTCCTTGCACTAGGCCTACTTTGCAAACTTTAGGTTTTTAAACACTAAATGTGTTCTAAAGTGGTATTTTTCTGACGCACACACATACCCTGGAGCATAAAACCATTCATAAGTATAATGCAATAGTCAAAAATACATTGCATGCGTCAAAATGATTTTTTTTTTTACGCAATATTTTTTAATAAATTTACTTCTGTAAATATATTTTATACTTTTTATAATACAAATCCCATCTATTATAATGTTAATTTAACTACATTCCTTTATATGTTACTGAATATATTAAACCAGCCAAATATTGTCATATATCCTAACAAACCATACATCAGATATTTATCTGATGTATTAATCTCAATTTCCAAACAATGGACACTTAGGACTGGTTTTGCGGTCCAGGGAGATATGTAAATAAGTACTTTACACACACACTAAAATGTTTTTGATTTTGTATATATATATTAAATCAAAAACATTTATCAAACAACATTTCCTAAAACATAAAACCAAAATGTAAAATTATAAAATTTTTGATCCACTTCAAATGTTGACTACTACATACAGTATATATATATATATATATATATATATATATATATATACACAGAGAAAGAAAGAGATTTTTTTTGTCAGTATTTCGAATTTCTTACTGAAAATGTTACCATACAAAACATCTATTTATGTATCTATAAACACAATTGTATTATGTTTGTAAAGAGAGTGTTTAATATATACAGTAACATATAAAGGAATGTAGTTAAATTAACATTATAATAGATGGGATTTGTATTATAAAAAGTATTTTATAAAATATCATTTTTACACCCATTTTCCTAAACTTGCCTAGTGTCCCATAAATTCACTGGCTTGTCATGGTCTAAATGATGTATTCATTGTATTCTTTGTCCAAACATATGGCAATGACAGGCTTTCTCTCTTTTTTTTTTCACTGTCTGAGACCTCGAGGGGGCGCTACTGAATGTCAAATTATTGAAATGCCTGATGACTGCACAAGAAAGAATCGTAAAAATCCACAAACCACACATTCATTCATAGTTCCTCTATATGAACACACACACACACACACACTTAAAATGAAAAAGCTGAAGTTCTCCGCTCTCTACAGTTTTATGTCATTTTTTTTTAATGCCATAGTGATCTTAGCCACTTCCTCAGTACAACATGTGTCAAACACGACTGTCTGCAACAGCAAACTTTGACTTCTATGAGTGTTTGTGTGTTAAAGGCACATGTCTGAAGGGTATTTGCTCATAATTTCCCCACAAGAATGACAACTATTCAGATTAAAAATGAGCGTGTGTGTGTGTGCGCAAGAGACCGAGAGAGGTGGGAGAGGCAGCAAACTCTAGAAAGGTGTGGGTCCGCTTTCCATAAACCATAGCAGGCCACATGAAAAGTCTGGGGGTTTTGCTGCTGTACCGTTATTACACTTGGGGTTATACTGAAACAAATGTCATAGACTTGTATGAAATACCCATACTAAAGGTCAGGTTTGGGCTGCAGAGCTTTATTTATGTATTCCTTACATCATTATTATTTTTTTTTTTTTTGTCAATATACCACCACTAGTACTACTAATAGGTTATAAAATTACAAATATAAAACTCAATATATTATTATTATTATTATTATTATTATTATTAAGCAATTGTGATACAATCAATTAAATTTAATTAAATAAATAATATAATATTTAAAAAGAATTACTAGGCTATCGGGCCCCTTAGTATTATAATGTATTACTTATTATTATTATTATTATTACGTGGTTTTGGCTGTATGTCAATTAAATAAAATACTTACTTAAATATTACGAAGTATGACTACTACTAATATAATAATAATAATTATTATTATTATTATTATTGTAGTTGTTGTTATGAAACAGCTGCGATATTACTGTCAATTAAGTGAAATAAAATGAATAATATAGCAAATAATTAGCAGACCACTTATGATTGTTATTTATTATTGTTTTACCGTATTATTATTATTATTGTATGATTTTGGTATTGTGACAATTAAATTATAATACTATAAAAACTGACTGTAAATAGTACTAGTATGACGACTACTACTACTAATTTGGTATCATTAAATCTATTCTTCTATTATTATTATGTGTTTTTATATGATTGGCACATATACATTTTTGTTTTAACCGTTTGTCTTATTGTTAAAGCATTATTATTAGTATTGTTATTAATTGGTGATATTATTGTCACATTTCACTAAAAAAATAATCAGATAAACCATTATTATATTAATACAAATTAATAATTTTATGCTTAAGCAAAAAAAATCTGAAATGCGAACCTTTCTTTTTTTCTTGCTGAGAAAGTGAAGTACTCGAGCAGTGGGTTACTGTAGTCACAGATCACAGCCATGTGATGCGCGGGGTGTGACTCAAACTTGCGTGGCCCGTGACATTAGTGAGTCTGGAAACTGACCAAAGGGGCTTCGCAGCATTTTTGCAGTCCTGTAAATGTCTGAGGCACCGCGCAGGAGAGGTAAGTGGAACTGCTGCGTGACTTTTAACCCAATTTGCTGTGAAAATGCTCGAGGCGCGCGACACGGCGCACAACGTGCTCATGTAGAAGAGCTATATCGTGCCAGATTATTCGTGGGGTGCATTATGTCGCCGTACTGCAATAAGATAGAGAGAGAATCTAAATGAACACGAGGCCGTTCAGTTGCTTTAGATTAAACTAATTTACATGGAACGACTCAAGGTAGGCACTGCGAGTATTGCCTTTGCTTTAGTTCATATCGAATGCTCTTGCGCGGAAAGTAGATCTGTTTTGAAACTTCATGCATCTGTTTTTTTGCATATAAGGGCCTAGTTCCGCTCATTGATACATTTCCAGAAGCTTTAACGGTAATAAATAAACCAAAAACAATCGCATCGCACTGTAAATGTTGTATAGGGAATAAAACACACATTAAGTATAAAGAAATGCTCCTCTAGTTCAACGGGAACACCCACCTTCACACTCTAACTTCGATTACAAGTGCATATGTATCGCACTGCTACGAATCAACACTCTCATGTCATTATGGCTTATTTATGATGATTATAAGTCGCTTTTAATGTTTAGTTATTTGTATGATCGCACTGAAGAGCGCTTGTTTTTTATAAGGAAAAGCTGCAGTTCTGACTCCGCCCTCACACACTGTTTGTTTGTATCCATTCACGTGTTTTGGGGCACAAAATAGCTTCTCGCCCTAGTTTTTATTGAGATGACTCATGCAATCACAGGAAACGCGTTAAACACAGCATTTTTGCAATGCACACATATTTAAATATCTATATTACAAATATAATTGGAAAAAAAAAATCATAAAGTTATCTACATATGAAATTACGCGGAATTCGGTAACTCGCAATAAACAAGCGAACCTATTATTAAATATTAATTAACATTAATATTAAACCAGCACTAAGTAGTTAACATGAAGTGTCACCTATCACTTCTCTTCCTGTCAAAATATTTAACCTATTCAGAATAACCAGGCCTAGTTATGGCATGTAGTGATTATATGCGTGCGATTAATGATTTTAACTGTACGTTGTTGTTGTTTTTTTTCATCCAGTCACAGTGGAAACATGTTCATTTTTGGTGACAATTTGCGGAGCAGAACTGATGTGGGCTTCTTTCACCGAGTCGAATGATATTATCGTGCAGGTCTGTTTGATCAGACACGTGTGTGTGGGTTTCTGTACACGCTCGGGGCTTTTGGAAGCGAGATTGTGGATATGTGCCGGGGGTTTCTGCTATTGAGTTGTTAGATCTGTAGCATTTTACCGGGCGGAAACAGATGCGCGTGACTCACCAGAGAGGAAGACAGACCGCTTGAACCGCGCGCAGTTTACTTCTTCAAGACCACCGCTAGTCTTAGATCCTGTATCCTTCATTTTAAAGGGATGGTGATTGTTCCAAACCTGTGCAAGTTTCCCTCTTCTATATAATATTTTTTAAAGAATGCAGGTACATTTCACGGTAGCCACTGCCCTATGTAGTTTTCGTACTATTTAGTAATATACCAAAATCTATTTTATCTATCTTCTGCTCATCAAAGCTGCATTTATTAGATTAAAAATCCAGAAAAAACGGTAATATTGTGAAATATTATTTCAAT
>JAUCMU010000007.1:2188846-2205039 GCA_032275025.1 Enteromius treurensis | reverse complement strand
TCTGACATGGCATGAAACCCCCCAAGACATTACAGAGTTCTTCTCCCAATTAAACTGGGGATTGTGCTGCACTTACCAAGGATGTCCCAAAACAATGGGTAATGAAAGAAAATAGAACACAAAAAAAGAAATAGATTCTTGGTGATTGCCAGAAACAGTTAAATTGACAGGAGCAGTTACGCTCCGAACTTGAGCTAGTAAATCCCCATTAAGTGCAAATAATTCAAAAGGCTCGGCTAAATCCTGAAAGGGAATGTTACGCTGCAAAGCCCACTTAGAGTCAATAAAGTTCTCTTGAGCCCCAGAGTCTATAAGGGCAAAGCAAGAATGAAAGGTCGAACGGTCGCTGGTAGAGTGGTACGATTCTCTGGCGGAGGAAAAGGTGTGGGTTTAAACTGGGAATGGGTCACATATGGGTCTTGCATGGCATATTTATAGGCCAAGTGGGCATGGGTTTGAACTGGGAACACAAATGTGGGTCCTGCATAGAATTTATATAGGCCAAGTGGTCATGGGTTTGATCTGAGAATGCATATGGGTCCTGCATGGCATATTTCAGTACTCTTTCCACCACTGCCTGTAATGCACAACAACACCTTAGGTTCATTCACAATGAAGCCAGCGAAGCAGTTAACTCGTTTGTTAATTCTCTCACATATCCTCAAATTTACAAATTTTACTGTATTTAATAGTTATTTGGTCAGGCAGTTCTTAGGACATCTAAGGGGCCTGTAAGCTAAGGCCTTTTCGCGCTCAAAACATTAACAGTCCTTTCGGAAAGTAATCTGCCTATGAGAGAGAAGTTTACATCACACTTCCGGCTAACGCCGTATTTCCATAAAATTTAAGGTAAGTTGAAATAAAAAATAACACTGCAGTCAGTAAAACCATCATCAGGGCAGGAAATTTACTTTTTCATCCACCAGCCACAGTGGTTCCTTGCTAAATTGACTCCTTTGTATTTAGGTGCACTGAAGAGTAACGCAGTAACTAAGAATGTGAACCAAAAGGATGGGGAAATGGCGCTGGGGAAATGGTTCACAGGCGCACGTCTACAAGAGCCCTAAGAGAAAGAAGAGCATCGGCAACACAAACGCCATGAGTGTATTTGGATGTATTTTTTGGAGAGATGTTTTGTTTTCTTTTTTTCCAGAGATTTAAAAAATATATATATTTTTGATTTATTTACCAGTATGTTGTAAAATTTTAATAGTTTAAGATTATGTTTGTTGTTCAATGTCATATATCATGAGTGTATTTTGTATTATATTTTTTGAGGTATTTTTTTTCAGAGATTTTTTTAAATATATTTTTTAGTTTACCTGTATGTTGTGACATTGTTTTTAAAGATAATTTTTGTTGTTCAATTTAATATATTTCTTGCAGTTAAAACCATCAAGTGTCTTGTATTTATCTTGTTTATATATTTATTCTTCGTTTTTAATTTTTCTAACATTGTTTCCGTAAACCATTTGGCATGGTTGGGCTTAGATAGGCCTTGCATGAATTGCCCAGTTACGACCAATATAAGATCCTTCCAGAGCCCACTTTAAGTCCATATGGGCATTCACGGTTGAATCCTGGTGCAAGCCCACTTTAGACCCCTTCAGACTGGTGGGCCCCAAATGGGTCTGACATGTATTGCCCAGTTAAGACCCACATAAGACCCTTACAGATCCCACTTAAAACCCATCTGGGCATCCACAGCTGGCCCCCATGTGGATCCCGGGTGCAAACCCACTTTAAACCCCTTCAGACTGGTGGGCCCCAAATGGGTCTGACATGTATTGCCTGCTTAAGACCCTTACAGATCCCACTTAAAACCCATCTGGGCATCCATGGCTGGCCCCCATGTAGATCTTTAAACCCCTTTGGGCAGGTGGGGCCCAAATGGGTTTGGCATGAATTGGCCAGTTAGGACCCATGCAGTACCCTTACAGGTCCCACTTTTAGTACGTCCGGGCTTACACGGCTGGCCCCAATGTGGATCCCGGGTGCAAGCCCATAATGGGGCCCACATTTGCGCCCATGAAGCCCTCATCTGGACCCCACATGTCATTGCTGGCTGGGTATTGGTATGAATATTCACAATATGACCTTACGAGCAACATTACTAAAGAAAAATTACTCGCATTATTTAAAAGCTTATATAATTTAATATAATTTAAAAAACTACAATATTTTTACATGGAAAAGTGAAAAGCTACCCAGATCAGTTTGAGTTTTGTAAGTTGTTTTTTATTTATTTTTTTTAGAAATTAATAATTTTATTTAGCAAGGATGCACAGAATAGATCTAAAGTGACAGTGACGACATTTATAATGCTGGTAATAATGTTTTTTCTTTATTGTTATTATTATTATTAATATTATATTCATCACAAACAAACAACAAAAATGAAGCAGCACAAATTGTTTACGACATTTATAAAATCAAGAAAGGTTTTATTGAGCAGAAAAATTAGAATGATTTCTAAAAGCTTACGTGATAATGAAAACTGGAGGATTGCTGCTGAAAATTCAGTTTTGCATCACAGAAATAAATAAAAATTTTAAATATTTGGATTTTAAATTATAATAATAGGATCAAATAAGGCAACTTTTGTGAGCATTAAAAAAAGAAGAAAAAAAACTAAAAAAAAATTAATTTAAAGTCTTTCTAATCCCAAACTTTTGAACAAAAAACGCAGAATGATTTATACCACCACAAAATTCAATTATTAATTTTAGTCTCATCTGTAATCTGCTGTTTTAAGCACCGACAGCTGCTTTCTGATCTCAGGCTTTGTTTGAACGTCTCAGGATTGTTTTTATCGTTACTGAAAAACTGCAATTAAATAAAGCCATCTGGAAATGCAAAGGCCCGTTTTAAAAAGCAGACACTGTGAATGTTGGCCTTTAGATTGATTCTGTCCTTTGTGTTTGCCTGCAGGTCTGGAATGTCATTATGGAGCAGAAGAGCCTTCAAGATCAGAATCAAAATTACACACTTCCAGTACAGAAGGACCAGGTCTGACCACACACACATGCACGTGCAGGCCTGGGCTCACGTGGGCACACACTATTATTACAGAAGCTTTTATGAATCATCGCTGTTATAATGCTGATATTACCACACTACTCTGACTCTCGCTGTCTCTTTCTGTTCTTTTCTCTGTTTTAGAGGAACATGATGTCCAACTTCCACATCACAAAGAAGAAGCCGCGGTCAGTTTAGTGAGGTTTATAAAGCCACTTGTCTACTGGACAACCAGCAAGTGGCACTAAAGAAAGTACAGGTGAATGCATGCTACTCATACTGTTGCAGCTTGTATACTAAATGCAAATGTATGCAAATTGTGCCAGAGAGAAAACTGTTGCACTTGACCTTATATTGGGGACGAATTAACCAATTTTATCATCTGTTGCTCAACATTAGATGACCAATTTTTACTCAACTGTGCGTCTGGGTGGGTGTTGTAATAACGTGTTGTTTTCTCAGATCTTTGAAATGATGGATGCTAAAGCCCGGCAGGACTACATTAAAGAGATCGACTTGTTAAAGGTCAGCAGTGTGTTTATAAACGCGAACAAGTGTCTCTGTTTGTTTGTGAGAGTTGGTGGTTTCATTTTTACTCTCTAAATTGCAGCAACTAAACCATCCAAACATTATTAAGTATTTGGACTCGTTTATTGAAGAAAACGAGCTGATTATTGTTTTGGAGTTAGCAGGCGACAGTGATCTTTCCAATATGATTAAGGTCAGTGTCAGGCAACTCGTTAAATGGCCAAAAAACGAATTTAACTTGCATGTGTCATCGTTCTTTTAATATAATTTTTGTTCATATTTGTTAATAATATTTGTTCATGTTTCTAATATGTTATGATTTTTGGATGGTCTGTTTTCATATTATTTTGTTGTGTGTTTTTGTCATTTTTAGTTTTTTTTTTAGTTTTAATTTTAAGTTTTTTAGTATTAGTTTTTTATACACACACATTTATATATATTAAGTTATATATTAAGCTATATTTAGCATTATTAATATTACTTTCTATTTTTATTTTGCCATTTTAGAGATTTTGATGTTGTTTTAATACTACAACTTAAACTACATGTCTTTGTAACTACTTAAAACAAAATAAGTAAAGGAAATGTTTATGGTTTTGTTATTCAATTTTGTTAATAATCATAACCCTGGCATGTGTTTAGCATTTTAAGAAGCGGAGGTTGATTCCTGAGCGAACAATATGGAAGTATTTCGTGCAGCTGTGCAGCGCGCTGGAACACATGCACTCGCTCAGAGTCATGCATCGAGGTAAAGTCACTAACTTTCTTTCTAATAAACACTGATAATGATTTTTGTGTAAATGTGTCCTCATGCATTTAGTTTTATTTGTGTATGCACCAGATATAAAACCAGCCAACGTCTCCATCACAGCCACTGGAGAAGTCAAACTCTTCTGTCGCTCCAAAACCACTGCTGCACACGCTTGGGGTACCACTGACACTCAAATAAACATCCTGCATGTACTGAATGAAGCCGGTCAATTCAAATACACAAATGCACAGGAATTGCACCCCTGCTGCTTCACATGTATCTGTGTCTTTCCCAGTTGAAAATTCAGTTGATACTCCATATTACATGGCTCCCGAAAGGATTCATAAAAACGTCTACAACTTCAAATCAGACATCTGGTCTTTGGGTTGCTTACTGTATGAGGTACACAAACAAAATCAGTTGGTTTTACTAGCTTCTTAGTGTTTGAATTTGTACTTTTTTTTTTTTTAAGTCTCATGCTCAAAGTTCAAAATAGCATGTATGTGAAATTAAATTATTATTTTCTCAATTAAAAAAACGATTAAAAACTTTACATGCAAGAAGAGCAGAAAGAGTCGTATTTTTTCTTAATGAGTAATATTTGTGTCTTAGATGGCAGCTCTGCACAGCCCCTTCTACAGCGACAAGATGAACCTGCTGTCATTGTGCCACAAGATCGAACAGTGTGATTACCCTCCACTGCCTTCAGAGCACTACTCACAGAAGGTACAACACACACACACACACAGCATTACATGCCTCTGTTATGAAAACCACGAGCTAACATCTCAAAACTCCAGTGAGCACCATCATACATGATGCTTTAGAGCTACTCAAGCTATTGTCACTTCATTATTCTAAATGATGCATTTGCAATAGTTAATGCATTTTAGCATGCAATGCAAATGCTTTAATGGAATTTGCTTTACTAGACTGTAGAAGTCTGTTTTCACCGCAGTAAAAAAGGTAATTGCCACTTTTTACCGATTTTTTTCCTTCTCGGTATTGCAAACTTGTTTCACAATTGCAAGTTGTCAACTTGTAATTTTCAGTTTATAGCTTGCAATTCATGGAGTTTCTCAGAACTGCAAGAAAAAGTCAATTGGTGTGTGTTAAAGCTAAATTTTCAGGGTCACATGATCCTTCAGAAATCATACTGATATGCTGTTTTGATGTTTAAGAAACATTATTATCAGTGTTCAAAACAGTTGTGCTACTTTATACGTTTGTGTCAACTAAATGGATTTTTTGTAGCATCCTGTTTATATATATATATATATATATATACAAATCTTCCTGACCTCAAACTTTTTGAACACTAATGTTTAGAAATATCTTTTTGCCGTCTAGGTAGTCAGCTCATTAGGTTTTATCACACAGCCCATCTCTGTGCACAGTGATGTTAACTACACACCTTGTATGTGTTGCAGCTCAGAGATCTGGTCAGTATGTGCATCAACCCGGATCCTGACCAGCGGCCCGACATCAGCTTCGTCCGGCAGTTCGCCAAACAGATGCACCTGTGGACGTCCAGCTCCTGATAAACACACACACACACCTGCAGCAATGAGGAGGTCTCTGCTGCTCTATCAGTCCAACTGATCAAGCTATAGAAAGATGTAGAATGAGTAAGGAGAGAATGCCAACAGTTCTGTTTCAAGCTGAGCGCTTTTCTAGATATGTATTGTGTAAGGTGGGAAAAGATATGTATGGAAAGGAATGCCGAGATAGTCTGTTGTGCCTTCGAATGATGTATCTCAGTGCTGTATGCTGAGTGGTTTAGAAAAAGTTGGTCAGGTCAGGTGACCAGTGCCTCTGTTGATGATGTCAAAGCAAGGTGGTTTCATTTTTACACACTTTTAATGTAGGCTTATATTCATAACAGCATTTAAAGAGCCTTGCAGTTTGTAACTTATCTCTCTTTATGTTTCTGATACACACACACACAAACTGTTGAGTGTTTAGCAAAGAAACACTTGTGTTGGACGGTGGGTTCAGCAGTTTCATTCTCTGGTCAAACACCTACCATATCAAAGTATTCATTATATCGAAAGAGATGCTATGTTTAAAGAATTTTGAATCATTTTCTCATGTTTAAAATGTGTAATTAATAAAAATGTAACTGGAAATATTTACTTTTTTTGACAGCTTTGTTTTGAAGGTCATCTGAAGCGTTTTAAATCATTTTAATTTACTGTTTATATTTGATTTTCTAAAGAAAAAAAAACTTATGAAGTAAGAATTTGTATTATTTACTCTTTTTATTTAGTGCCCCCTGGTGATATTATAATAAGTACCGTCATGTATCCCATAAAACATAATACACTTACTTGTATTTCAACCCTTCTCACTGAAAGTTAAAATAATAACTTTTAAGGGAAGCGCTTGCAATCGATTTTAGCAACATTTAAATCAATTTCAACTAGATTTATTTAAATGTAGCTAAAATAAATTGTTTGCAACCACTTAAAAAAAAAAAAATGCTATTCTGTAACTTGAGCACATCTTCAATACATTAACATTTCAAACAAATGCTATCCTTTTGAACTTAAAATTTAAAATTAAGCGGCGCATTGGATTTTTTGAGCAGCCAATCAGCATATTAAAATGATTTCTGAAGACTGGAGTAACGAGTAATGCAAATTTAGCTTTGTATCACAGTAATTGCATTTTAAAATATATTCAAACAGAAAATAATTATATTGTTACTGTACTTTCAAGCAAATAAATGCAGCATGGGTGAGCATAAATATTTTTTACCCTATATTTAATTTGCCTCTCATACTTGCATATTAAAAACACAAATGAGTAGGTCATCAGAAAAAAATGATAATGGATGCAGAAGAAAAACTTCAACTTACAATGTCTTTTATTGGAAATAATGAAAAATTACTAAACCACCACATAAGACTTGGGGTCAATGGTTATGGGGGAAACAACAAGATTAAAGTGTGGTGGGTAGTGTCATCTCAGGAGGTGTCCATGGTCTGCACGCTTTCCTCCACCACCTCCAGGTTTAGTGGAGTCACGGCCTTCGTCAGAACCGCGGTGGTGCCATGCTTGTACCTGTAGCTTCCAGTCCTGTGAGGAGGAATATACACAATGAACTAAAGCCTAATCCCAAACATATAACTAAATAAAAATTAAAACCAATCCAGACCAGACCAGGGAAATGAAAAATTGTATAATGATGTGAGCAGAAGACTGTAAGAGAAACATCTTGTTAGTTTGAAAAACTCCACTACTTCAAACTCACGCCTGGTTAGTCAAACACATGCAGGTTACAGTTTCTTCTAGACGTGGTGCGCGTTTGAACACACGGGTTACTCACACAGGGTGTCCATAAACCTCATCCTCCCTTCAAAGGGAACAGTGAAGCATGAGCCTTTCATTTGGTTCAATTCTCTGACTGATATCATGCACGCATGTGGCGGCCTGCTTTCACAGATGGTTAATCATACTGACCATTAGTGTCTAGACTGCACAATAATTGCACTAAGCTGATTATGTAATAATCATATTATGCATTTTCTTACTCATAGACCTGGCATTTTTGTTGTTTTATAAACCACACAATCACGTGAATTATACCGATCACACAGACTTCATGTCTTCATGACAGCAAAGTTCAGACAGGTCTGCATGAGGTGGTGTTCCTCTGGCAGTACAGACCCTCACCTCACTCCCTTCTTGTTGGCCACGTCATGAGGTCTCAGGTAGTCCACCTTCCCCTTGGTGATCACACACAGGTCGATGTTGCTGCCTGAGCCCAGGTCATTAAAGATACCGGCCGCTATCGCATCCCGCACTAGACTCTTGGCATCTTCCTCCTGATGGACACAACCAGCAGCATCATTATGTTAGCTGCAACGGATTAAACTGTACCCGACTATTTAAACCCATTTAGAGGAAAACTGCATTCACAAAAAGCAATTTACAGCTCATATTTCAAATTCCAAATCTGAAAATACATATTTTTGAGGTTTATTAAGATAAGCTTCCCTGAATTTGTAATTTAAAAAATACATAAATAAATAAAAGTTAACAGTTTGTTCTGGAAATTTTCCAATATGGTAAATGTCTTTTTGAATCCTGTAAATATACACTAACATTCAAAAGTTTGAGGCTGCTTTTTAAAACATTTATTCACTTATCCACACCAAAGCTGCATTTATTTGATTAAAAATACAGTAAACAGTATTATTTAGAAATTGAATAATAATTTTAAATAACTTATTTTAAATGTGATGCGGGATAAAATGAAGTTATGCGATGCAAAGCTAACTTTCAGCATCGCTACTCTAGTCTTAAGTATCATATGCTGCTGATTTAGTGATTATTTCTAGAAATGCTAAATGTTATGCTGCTCCGTATTTTTTTGAGGAATAGAAGAGCACCACTCATTTAAAAACAATGTTTTGTAGCATTATAAAAATGTCTTTACTGACACTTTTTTCAATTGAATGCATCCTTGCTGAATAAAAGTAAGACTTTAGCTTAAAAAAAAAAAAGCCTTGCTACACTCAAACATCTCAACAAAGAAAGAAAATAAAGGGGGGGGGTCGTGTGTAAATGAACACGAGGGAGGGCTACCTCCATGTTGGGCCTGTAGCGATCCTCAAAGACTGCCATTGCTGCCAGAGATCCAGAACCTGATGAGACCAACACATACTAATGTTACCAGTGAGAAAGAGCCAAACAAAAGGATCATCTTCTGGAATATCAGAGATCCATTAAATGATGCATGTTATCTTGTGATATGGAGCACAGCCAGTAAGTCAGGGAGACAACTATTTTGGCACCAATTAAAAGCTTTTAGAAACACAACGTCTCCCTCTTATGGTGGAACATGAAGATGACTCATAGCTATGTAACTCACCCATAGTGACGTAGGGCAGTTTGTCTGTTGATCCATGTGGATAGATGCTGTATAAGTGCGGGCCGTTGCAGTCAACCCCTCCGAGAACTAATGCAGCGCCAATATATCCCTGATACCTACATATGAAAACACATGGTATACACTCCCGATCAATAGATTGACAAAAAAAAAAAAAAAAAATTATCATCTCGCAAACTTTGAATGGTTTTGTATTGTAGTTTCCATAAAACATTAAGCAGCACAGCTGTTTTCAACACTGATAATAAATGTTTCTTGAGCAGGGGATCAGTATATGAGAATGATTTCTGAAAGATCATGTGACACCAAAGACTGAAGTAATGAGGCTGAAAATTCAGCCTCGCATCGCAGGAATAAATTACATTTTCAAATATATTCAAACATAAAACAGTTCTTTTAAATGGCAATAATATTTCGCAATAAAACAGTTCTACTGTGTGTTTGGTTAGTGACATCTAGCCTTAGTGAGCATGAAAAGACTTCTTTGATGGAGCGCTGTGATGATTCTTTACCTGAAGAGCATCTGTTTGAGCATGCGGTTAGCAGTGGCGACCCGTGGGAGACGTCCGGTGGACAGAGAATGGAGCTCCAGGTTGGAGGAGATGATCTGTGTGGTCATCTCAGTGTCCGCTGCGGTACCGGCTCCACAACAACTACAAAGAGCGAGACGGTTTCAGAACAATGCCAACAGATTTCAAGTATTGTAAATTGGTTTACCACTAAAACTGTCTGTAATTATGTGTCACAGTAATACTCACTATATGTTGGGAGAGATGTAGTGAATTTTAGAGCAATTTTTATCAGCGACGACCATTCCTTCAGTCGCACGCGTGTCTGCACCTAAAACAACACCATCCTGAGAAAGAGAAATTATTTTTTATGAAGCAATCTTCCTTCTGTGTCACTTTTTTTTTTTTGACAGATATGAGGATATAAAGTCAAACCACTTACTTTAAGATATTTCACTCATCTATGCTTTTGTCTTACCTTGTAAACGACTCCACAAATAGTGGTGCCGGTTTTACGAGCAGCAGGAGAGCTGAAACCGAGTTTATTGATGTCCGCCTCCAGAAGAGCATTTCTAGAAAAACACACATTTAATATTTCCCCCATTAACTTTATTTTATTTATTCAGCCCTTTATATTTTAACTACGCTCTTTTATGATCTTGGATAAAATCAGTAATCAGCTATTTGTTTTGATCAGTCAACAAGAGCATGTCAACAACAGACTGATCCGCACAGTTCTCCGGACAACAAGTGGACACTTTTAATTCACCTTAACACAAGCGCTCATTTGTGGTTAATACAACGATTATTTGTATCCAAAATAAAAGTTTTTGCTTGTATAATATGGGTGTGTGTACTGTGTATATTTATTATCTTTCACAATCTGAAAGATATTTACATTAATATATATTTATATTCATATAATTTGTATTATAAATATATAAACATATTTTTGTCTTAAATCTATTCATGAATGTGAGTGTATTTATAAATATATAATAAATATTCAAAGCACACACATATATTGTGTCAATGAAAACTTTTATTTTGCATTTGATTAATCATTGCCCAGCACTAACAAAAATATTTCGTTTTATGAACAACCAACCAAATAAAGTCAAGCTAGTTTGGTTTGTAAAACAGAAAGCAATCATTACATTACCAAACAACAAATTAAAGCTTTATCTGTGTTGTTACAAAAGTCATGTTATCGCGTACCTAACTCTTATTTTTTTTCTCAAGTTATTAATCAAATACAAATCGTAGAACGAACTGATGAATTAAAAGAACTTGTTTTTAATGTAAAAATGAATAAACTGATGTTATTTGAGGGTTTAAATGTTAATTTCGACTGAACAAGCGTCATGGGCTGTAAGCGCGGGGTCGAAACCCACCAATAACAACAAAATATCAACAGTAATCGGCAAAAACACTTTCATCTTAAAAAACACATCTCAACGTTTTATACATAACGTATAATTTCATTTAATGTATTTTTAAATGAAAAAAACGCTATTCAAATGAGTTTGAATAAATTCTCCTGAGTCATTCACACAGGCCGTGACTCAAACGATCGCTAAAAGGCCTTTAAAATACACTCAAACGGTCATTCTTTCACCGAATAAATAGTATAAAAACCACCCTACTTCACCGGCTAATTTCCTGCTTCAATAAAGCGAGAAATCTCACCTCTTGCAGTTTTCGAAACTGAAACCGCCGGGACGATACTGGCACACTGAGACGGTCGCCATGATTCTGCGGTCTCGTTTCCGGGAAGCGCGAGACTAGCTTCCCTGTGTGTTACACGCTTGAGCCTCCGCAGTCCTCCTCATTTCTATAGGTTAAGCATAAGCAGGAACCTATAGAGCAGGAACATATACCATGTAACACGCTATACCATGTAGCTCTCGCTATATCGTTCCGATTCAGATTCTTGAAACAACTGACATCGCTGTTGCTATTTTAACCTTATAGTTTTGTATATAAACAGAGGGCTTTTCGTATAATCACTTTTATATCGTCTTGGCTTTAAATATGTGTTTGAACATGAACGCCGTTGCTATACTCTAAAAAGATAAATGGCATGTTGTTGTTACCATTGACATACGTAGGTTATGGCTGCGTTCACACAGCAGCAGAATACGGTTGTCAGTCATGTATTTGAGTCCTTAATACGGTTACGTTCACACACAGTTCAGTTATTTACGGGTGTGACAACCATAGACATATAAATACGCTCCCCTTCAGTTTCGTGTTCTGCGCCCGACGCGCGATTTAAATGCTCCTCTCTCCGCCCAAATGTAAAAGCTGCTGTCAGTAAATGAAGATTTAACGAAAGAACTCTTGTCGTGTTGAAAAGTGATAAGGCTTTAAGTTTAAGGACGTCGCCATCTTTGATATTACGTCGGTCACTGTCGCTATGGTTACCTGTAAGGAAGACAGGCTCCACTCCCGTTACACGTTCATAAACACAACAGTAAGCTGCTGTGAACGAGACATTTCGAGTCTCACTTCGATAAAGAAAACACGGTTGTCAATCCCAAATACAGGACTGATAACCGTATTCTGCTGCTGTGTGAACGTTGACTTTTTACAGCCCTATGAACCCAGTTGTTACAATGATAAGACTACTATATATATATATATATGTATCACGCTCCCGCAATGATACAACTGACTGAAAATAATTCTGTAGCTGGTGAAAATACTGGTGTCCGAATAAACCAGTGCACAACACTTAACATTTCCATTATTAAAAACATGAAAAGTAAAATTAAGTATAAATTTCAGTACACTGCCAAAATTAACTGATTATTGATTAAAACTTTTTTTTTAAACATTTAGTTTTTTGATGTTGTTGAAAACACCACTATACTGAGATATGTGTGATAATATATATATATATATATATATATATATATATAGTCTTCTCATTATGACAACTTCTCATATATATATAGAGAGAGAGAGAGAGAGAGAGAGGCCTAAGACAATAGTTCACTAATAATGACAAACATGGTCATACCAAATGTTGATTTAATTTAGTTAATAGATGTTAACTGATAAGAAAATCTATTCATTATTCTTGAAAGCATCCCCATTTTACAGATGTGCCTAAAATGTTTAAAAGTGGGGTACTTGAGCTTTCCGGGTAGGTTTCTTGAAGCATCTTGGAGACGTTGCCAGTTCTTCTTGATTTAGTCCATCTCAGTTTGTCTCCATGTCAGACGGACTGGATGATGATGATGAGATCAGATCTCTGTGTGGAGCACTGGCTGTTATCAGACTCTTCGTGCAAACACAAATCTTACTGCATTATTACAATTAATGGCAAAATGAATGTTTGGAAATGCAAACTGATATTTCCTAC
Organism: Enteromius treurensis; assembly: GCA_032275025.1. Taxonomy (NCBI): domain Eukaryota; kingdom Metazoa; phylum Chordata; class Actinopteri; order Cypriniformes; family Cyprinidae; genus Enteromius; species Enteromius treurensis. The sequence goes on along the minus strand of JAUCMU010000007.1, from coordinate 2,191,966 downwards.
TGACACGCCAACTGACTGAAAATCATTCTGTAGCTGGTGAAAATACTGGTGTCCGAATAAACAAGTGCATAACACTTAACATTTCCATTATTAAAAACATGAAAAGTAAAATTAAGTATAAATTTCAGTACACTGCCAAAATAAACTGATTATTGATTAAAACTTTTAGTTTTTTGATGTTGTTGAAAACACCACTATAATGAGATATGTGTGATAATTACCCATTAGAGGAATGACCAGTTAAACTGGTTTTATGGTTAAGTGTATAACACTCAGTGTTCATTTCTACTTGTGGCCTCTAGAAGGCAGTAAACGCTCAGATCTTAGTATGCCAATTGGGTAAGGTAAGGAAGAGAGAAACTTTTCCATACTGTGCATTTCCCTGATTTTAGTGGAGATTTGAGGCTTAAGGCTTTAGCTGTATATTGTCTTTCTCTTCAGCTATACACTGTCAATTTTATCATCTTACTCTTTCCTGAACGTTGATGCAGCCACGACTGGCTTTGTTAAAACAGTTTGAATTTATAGGCCTGCATTGCAGTAGGCTACATCGCATGACTTGCAGTCTATAGTAATTTCTCCAGCCATTAGATGAGACTTCTCTCAATGCGCGCGCTGAAATACTCCTCTTTGTAAAAGAACTGAACACAAAGAGAAATAAGCACTCCATCAATATAAACACGCTCTTCTCATCCACTCCAAAGGAAACGAAACAAAGACTAGCTCAAATAGTCCAGCAGAGACTGCCTGCATCCGTCTGTGTGTGTGTGTGTGAGAGAGAGAGATAAGGAAAAAAAGATGACAGCTTTCATTTCATTATTTGCTTTCACCGCACATTCTCCTTTTTATTCCGATTCCGAGTGAAAGGATACTTTGAATCATAATCATGTTTTGCATTTTAAGTGCTCTGAAAGAATGTGTGAATGCGTGTGTGTGTGTGTGTGTGTGTGGATCTGGTCAGTAAGGACATACTTTTACATGGTTGTCATGGAGACAGTATTCAGTGGGAGGATTCAGAGCGCGCGCACACACAGGTGTAAGGTGTGCTATCTCCCGCTGAGCTTCCTCCCTATTATACAGAGCTCTGCTAAATGCTCTGTGCATTAATGACACAGAGTCATTCTACAAGATAGGGTATATTTTTTATTACATAAAAAAAGTATTATTGGCATTGTAATCATACAATTATTTTGAGTCCAAACAGATGATAAAACATCCAGTCCATCAGTTAACATCTTATGTATGGAAAAGCTATGTGAGTACAGGTATTTGTCAGAAATAAATCCATCATTATAGCATTTTAACCTTAAACTGTTCTTTCCTTCTTTCAATTTTTTTTTTTTAACAAACACGCAGCTGTTTAGTTCTCAAGATGTTGAAGGACTGGTGTTGTGTGGATTATTAAATGTTTTTATCAGCTGTTTGGACTCTCATTCTGACGCCAAATAAATATATTAAACTGGATCTTGGATGACCTGCGGGTGAGTACATTTTCAGGAATTTTCATTTGTGTGTTATTATTCAATAAATAATTAATAAATGTTATTAAAATAATAATACGTTTCCTATAAAACTGCATCATTACAGCTTCTATTTACTGGCACAAACATTTGACAGTAACTTTATCGCCCCCTTGAGTACTGAGGCTTTTTACAGTGATACAAGAGCACACTTGCAGTGCATACATTTCTGGATAACTTTCTCTATTTCTTTCTCTTTTTCTACAGTAAATCAGAATTAATGAGCAGTTCTGGGCAGACGTAAGAGTCAAATCATTAAACAACACAGGAAACTACTCTTCATGAGAAAACACTTGCATATGGGAGATTTATAGAAAGGGATGATGGGTAAACAAAGTCTAACCTCTCTCTGACCCGTTCTCCTGGCATAACATGAAATACACAAACACATCAAACAAAAAAACACACTTAATCAAATATTGGCTATATATATATATTTCTATTGCAGTATACTCACAAATATGTAATTTACAATGAAACAAACACGTATTCTCATTAATGCGCATGTTATGCACTTCATAAATACACAAAAGATTCTTCACACAACACAAAAAAGAGGAAGACTTTTCTTCCTCACGGATGTGATAAGTGTCTCTCCCACAAAGATCCACAGGATGTGCTGGACAAACTACACACACACACACACACACACACACACACACAGGTTTAATAAAGTGTCTTCAGACAATGAAAGCAGTGTTAGGAACATTGTGCTCTCCTTCTGGCCTCGTCAGTTCAGGCAGAGAGCAGAAAAAGCTTGTGTACTTCGACAGATTTAACACTCGACTCATCTTATACCTATATTTCAAAAAACAAATATACATACATAAAAATAAAATGTATATATTTTATCATGGTAACTAATATCAGCTTTGTCTGGCTTAGTCATTAAACACCATTTTGGTATTACAAATAAATTGATGATTTTTTTGTACGCCATCACACACTCAAGTGCTACACCTCTAGTAACACGTCTATTTAACCGTTCTTTTATCTGTTCTCCCATACAGTCATTGTTTAGAAAGAATTTAAAGAATTACATTTTTCTCAAACATCTATAAGCACTTTTTTTTTTTAAAGCTTTTAAAAAATCACAAGTAGACCATTTTACTTGTTTTATGTCGATAGAGGTAAAGTTTTAAAATCATTCTAATTCCAGAAGAATAGAGTAGCTCAGTTATAACAATAACAGCACATATAAACAATGTCGTGAAATTACATTCAGAACTATTTTTTTTTATCAGATAAAAACATTGGCAGCCAATAACCGTTTATAGGCTAATAAACAATGTTATGGTGTTGACGTTAATAGCTATACAATGCCAATCTTACATACATTCTAAATCATAAACATCTTAGAGACATCTTATAGAAGTCTGAAGAGAAACTTCAAAGATCGAAGAATCCGGACATAAAAAGTGAGCTAGCAACATTTTAGGTTTTAAGTTAAATTTACAGTTTAATACCGTAATTTATATAATGATAGATAAACAAAGATATAATGTTATCATAGCAACGTGTTTAAGGTGCCATAGAATGGAAAACTGAATTGACCTTGGCATGGTTGAATAATAACAGTTCAGTACATGGACATAACATA